>JBAKBP010038454.1:0-16159 GCA_037953745.1 Lithodes maja
GTGATGCGTACAAGTAGACTGGGATGGTATGGACATGTGGAGAGAATGGATGAACAAAATTGGGTGAAAAAATGCAGGTCTGTGATTGTGGAGGGAGCTGCACCAAGGGGTGGACCGAGGAAGACCTGGGATCGGACTATACGCGCCGATCTCAAATCCAAGAACTTGACAAGTGAAGCAGCCCTTAACAGGGTTGCCTGGAACGCCGCCATTAGGACAAGAGACTGAAACTGCACTTATATGTGGAACACTCGGTCTTAAAATTTTATGTATTTTATGTATGTATAAACATACCTTATTGGAAAAATAGCTCATGGTAGACACCTCGAAAAAGCAAAATGGCCTAAATTTGAAAAATTTTGCCCTAAATACCAACCAAAAGTGGATTAAATCATGAACAATAAGACAGACAAAAATTAAATATTTTCTCACCAACAAACTTTACTTCTAAACTCAATTAATGAAATCAACAAATGCATGTGGCACTCCAAGGACTCCAAGCTAGGATATTCACACCAAAATTCCGCGCATTTATGCATTACGCTATCAAGACAGAAAATACACCGAAAACGAGAGCAAGAATAATTTAAGACTCAAAACATCAAACTAGAAAACATAAACAAACAAGTGAATGAATTTTAAATGTGATATGGACCATCAGGGTGTACTGTATGCCCTATACTGTATACATCTTTTTGTATATGGAATAAAAAATCAACCTATCTACCGGTATCTATTTACTCAGGCCCAATCCCCACTTTTCTTATTTGGGGGGGGGGGGGGAGACTCAAGACGGAGCAAGAACGGAAAACAACGAACACATAAAAACAAAACACAAATTCACACACATCTAGGTCATCCAGGAGAAGACCCAGAAAAAAAACATATATATTAATAATAATAATATAAACTGCCATTGTCAAGGTGTTTCTTGCTTGGAGGCGAAATCTTTGTGACTCAGGTGAATCCGAAATCACAGAGTCACTTGCGCAAGCTACGTCCGCCATCTTTAATGTTGTCAACACTAGCCAAGACGCTCTAAGTCCACCCGCCTTTTACTTGCTTATTTGTTAATTAAAATGTAAAACTTGCAAACTAAACAAACCAAAACTTGGACAAACACAATATAAAGGCAAAATAACTTATCAAAATCGCTATGTGGAAATAACGCTAACTAAAATAAAAATGTTGTTTCCACATAGCGATTTTGATAATTTAATTTGACTTTATATTGTCCTTGTCCCAATTTTGGTTTGTTTAGTTTGCAAGTTTTACATTTTAATTAATAAAAAAACAATCCTGTTGAGGTATGGTGGTGAGATAGTGATAGAATGGGTATGGAAAATGTGCAAACTAGCATGGGAGAAGGGGAGTGCACCGATGACTGGAAGACTGGCATAATAGTCCCCCTATATAAGGGCAAAGGGGAAAGAGGAGTGTGTGGTAACCACCGAGGAATATGTCTTCTAAGCGTAGTAGGGAAGGTACACAGTAGGGTAGTGATTGAGAGAGTGAGCGTGAGAACGGAGAAATGGATAGGCGACGAGCAGGGAGGCTTTAGGAAGGGAAGAGGATGTGTAGATCAGATTTTTACCCTGAATTGTGTTGTGGAGAAGTATCTGGAGAAGAAACAAAAGGTGTATGTTGCCTTTATGGACTTGGAGAAGGCCTATGACAGAGTGGATAGAGAAGGTTTGTGGAAAGTACTTAGAATATACGGAGTAGAGGGCAAGTTGCTGAAAGCAGTGAAGAGCATGTATGAGGGTGCAAAGGCAGCAGTACGTGTGGAGAGTGAGCAGAGCGAGTTCTTTGACCTGAATGTTGGTTTGAAACAGGGGTGTGTGATGTCCCCGTGGTTGTTTACTGTATATATGGATGGAGTTATGAAAGAAATACTATCAAGAGCAGTGGATGTTGGTGTATCGCTGAAAAGGGAGGGAATTGAGTGGAAGCTACCTATACTGCTGTTTGCGGATGATACAGTTCTGATGAGTGATAATGAATGGGAGTTGCAGGGTCTGGTAAATGAGTTTGGAACAGTGTGCGAAAAACGGAATTTGAAGGTAAATACGGGGAAGAGCAAGGTTATGGTCTTCGAAAGGGGTGAAGTCGCAGAGTGTGAGGTGAAGCTGAACGGTCAGGCTATGGAGATCGTCAACTCTTTTAAGTATCTGGGCAGTGTGTTGAGTAAAGATGGGACTAAGGATGAAGAGGTGCGGGAGAGGGTACAACAGGGGAAGAGGGTTGTAGGAACGCTAAAAGCAGTAACAAGAAATAGGGTGGTCAGTATGGAAGTGAAGAAGTCCTTGCATGACAGTGTGGTAATCCCGACACTGACTTACGGAAGCGAAGCATGGACGTTGGTTGAGAGACTCAGACCAAGAGTGAGAGCAGTGGAAATGAATTACTTAAGGAGTGCGTGCGGAATTACATGGAGGGATAGACAGACTAATGAGGAAGTAAGAAGGAGGTGTGGTGTGGAGGTAGATGTGCTGGAAAGTGTGAAAAGGAACAACTTGAGATGGTTCGGCCATATGGAACGCATGGAAAGCGAGAGAATGACTAAGAGGGTGTACGAGAGCGAGGTGGAGGGACAGAGGGGGAGAGGTAGACCGAATATGAGGTGGAAGGATGGAGTGAGGAACTACATGAATGAAGGCGGTGCTGGTTGGGGGGAGGGGCGTCGACTGACTGGGGACAGAGGTGCATGGGGGCGGTTCGTTCGTGGCCACCCCTTCGGGGATCACGGCGTCAGGCAATAGATAGATAGATAGATAGACAATCCTGAACCTTGTAACTCACGTTTATTATGGCCTTTAGTACATTCAGTGATAGGGACGGTGGGCCTGGTGGTAATGATGAAGGAATTGAATGCCCGGGACTATCAAAACAGTCCAGTCAAGTGCCGCGTCTGACGAAGCCGCAGAAAAATTAAGAGTTTCTATCTATTTCTATCTATCTATTTGCTCAGGCCCATTCCCCATTTGTTTTATTTATTTATTTATTTTTCTATTGGGGGTATGCTAAATATGACTATGGTTTCAAATAAAGTCTATGTGGTAAGTAATATCCACATAATATATCTGGTGCCACGTGAAATGATGGGTGTCCACGTGTATTGGGTAAAAAGGGCAGATATGGCCACTTTTGGGCTCCCAAAACGCTTATTAGGAACTGAAGACACTTATTGAGAATTTGGTGTTTTTTCCAACACCCCAGCCACGTATCAGGGTTTTCGCGTATTAGGAAGGCGCGTATTAGGAGAGGTGACTGTAGTTTGTATGTATGTATGTATGTATGTATGTACTGTATATGCTCAGGCCCAATCCCAACTTTTCCTATTTTTATTTATTTTATATTTCTTATTTGTATTTCTGTATTTTGTACTACAGGTATATAATGATGATGAGGTATATAAACCTTTCGTGCACTGCTGGACACGATTGTGCCCTTACAGGGATACTTTAAAACCTTTGTGACCATCAGGGGTATTTAGAAACCTTTAGTTAGTAGACAGTAGCAAGAAAAATAAAATTCCAGAAAAATTAGCACTTGCTAAACTGTTAAGTAATAATAGTAGATATATTGATGATATTCTTGTTTGCAATTTGTTAAATTTTAATAAAGTTGCTAAACTTATTTACCCTAATTCTATTCCCCTCACACAATGTAACGTAAATTATAAAGTTGAAAATTTTCTTGATATAAATAGAGATTGTTAATGAACAGTGCATACTTAAAGTATATCACAAAGTTGATGATTTTAATTTTAACGTAATAAACTTTCCTTTCCCTAGTAGTAATATCGATAGTAAAATAACTTATAATTGTTTTTATTCCCAATTAATAAGATTTTGTAAAATCTGCACTAAAGTAGATGATTTTTGGGCTAGAGCTAGGTTACTATACAGACTCTTAGTGGACAGAGGTTTTGAGGCAAGTAAATTGTTCCATAAATTTAATCTTTTTAGGGTCAATTATTGTGAGTGTATTCTAAAATTTGACATCAATAATTTTAATCAAGCATTTTTAACTTGAAGTTTCTTGTATAACCTCTGCTTACTTTTTGTCTGTATTTATAGTTTATCTTTTTCTTTTTCTTTTTCTATTATTAATATTAATATTGATGATTTTTTAAATTTATTGTTCTTGTTAAAAGAGTAATCTTTGTTTAAATCTGTTGTTACTTCATATTTTGCAATTATTTGTCTTTATATTATATGTATTCATTGTCGATGGTATCAATTGCTTACTTTTGCGATTTCCTTAATTTATTTGTGCTATAAATGTAGGTTATTTGTAGGGTAGTTATTGATAGGAGTCACTTGAGGCATGCTATGCTTACAGGTACCTACCCGATAGCACTATCGTTAGTGAGTGCTGTACTGTATTTTATATATTATTTTGTAATAGTATAGATATCTTATCAATATTTGTATTTTGTACTATTGTTAATGTCTTGTCATGTTGCAAATTTGATTTTAAATAATATTTTGACATTTAACATGTAGTTTCTTTATTCATGCAGAGTTTAGTAAAATTTGCCAGAACGTCCCAGACTTCCCAAACTTGACTACTTCCTTTAACGTGACGATAGTGCGTTGTTATATGTGCGATTAGTTTGCTTGGGAAACAGATTAACTTGCTCATGTAGTAATGTACACCCTATGTGGTGGATTGTGTTCTTTTATTTAATAGTTTTCATTTTAGTAAGCGTTGTTTCCACATAGCGATTTTGAAAATTTAATTTGACTTTATATTGTCCTTGTCCCAATTTTGGTTTGTTTAGTTTGCAAGTTTTACATTTTAATGTACTGTACCTGTGTGAAGTTAGCGGGCCCAGCAGAACTTGTGACTGGGGCTAGTTCCTTTGGTGATGGTGGTGATGATGATGATGATGATGATGGTGGTGGTGGTAGTGGTAGTGTGGGTGGGGGAGTCTTTACCCTGGTGCTGGTGGCTGGGCAGGGGGGGCACCAGGGGGGTCAGCTCTGTACTGGACACCTTTGGAGGGGGCTGTCATCATGCTCCACTAGAGTCGTCACCTGAAATTACAAAAACTTTTAATAACACTTCATAAAACAGTCAAAAGGAAAAACTACAATAAATTCTAGTTAATCGTCTGACATGCTGTCTTGATAGCGTAATGGTACTGTACAACTTGTAATGGTACTGTACAACTCTGAGGGTAATTAAGCATTGAGAGTACTATACTCCATTCAGTCGACCTGTGCATCTGGCTCCTAACTGGTGTTTGCATCGAGGCTCATGATTGGCTATCGTATCATTACCCTTGTTCACTGGCCAAAATCAGTGACAGAGCTGATAATTTCTTATCTTTATTATTCCTTATTTATTCATTAAACTATATACATGTAAGTAATTGTAATGATTACTTAATAAATTATAGGCTTATCCGAATCTAAAGAGCTATTAAATATCACATGAAACACAATAATAACCTATATATCATAAAGTAAACACAAGTGAAACAATAAAATGATAAAGGCAAGAAGTAAGCGAGAGGGGAGACTGACTGATGGGGTCACGCAGATTAGCCAATCACAGGCCATGATTTACTTATCGGTATCACAAATTTAAAATAGGCAGTGATGGAATCTCTTCCCTTGCTTGTGTTTACTGTAATATATCTATAATTTGATGTGTTCCATGTAGTATTGTATAGCTCTTAAGGTTCTGATATCTTAAGGCTCTGATATCACCTATCACATTATCATTACTAAAACTTATATAGTTTAATTAATATACTGTATATGGAATAATAAAGAATAGTAGGCTATATTTAATTCATAAGATAATGTGATAATCTACAGTGATATTCGAACCTTAAGAGCTATAAAATACCACATGAACACATCAAATTGTAGATATAATACAGTAAACACAAGCAAGGGAAGATATTCCGTCACTGCCTATTTTAAATTTGTGATACCGATAAGTAAATCATGGCCTGTGATTGGCTAATCTGCGTGAGCCCATCAGTCAGTCTCCTCTCTCGCTTACTTCTTGCCTTTATCATTTTATTGTTTCGCTGTGTTTACTTTATGATATATAGGTTATTATTGTGTTTCATGTGATATTTAATAGCTCTTTAAATTCGGATAAGCCTATAATTTATTAAGTAATAATTACAATTACTTACATGTATATAGTTTAATGAATAAATAAGGAATAATAAAGATAATAAGAAGAAATTATCAGCTCTGTCACTGATTTTGGCCAGTGAGCAAGGGTAATGATACGATAGCCAATCATGAGCCTCTATGCAAACACCAGTTAGGAGCCAGATGCATAGGTCGACTGAATGGAGTATAGTGAGGATATGCGTAAACATAGATTTAGATGGTATGAACATGTGGAAAGGGTGAATGAGAATAATTGGGTTCAGAAAGTATCAATGTGGAGGGAGTTGCAAGAAGTTGTCCAAGAAAGATGTGGGATCAGGTACACGTCTCCCTCACTAGCCGATGCCCCAATTTACGATATTATTATAGATTTTTTAGGTGTTTGGGTTTAGGTTTTGGCTGGTCCGAGAACGCATCTCCATTTATCCCATTTATTTTAGGGTTCACTGTACAATTTTTCTATTTAAGATCGGGTTTTCAGGAACGTAACCCAATCGTAAATCGAGGGAGATCTGTATATTCATTAGTTTCATATATTTTATTTTTATTTATATTTATTTATATTTATATTATTTATAAATAATTATTTTACTTAAGCGTTGTTTCCACATAGCGATTTTGATTAATTATTTTGTCTTTTTACTGTGTTCGTATACGTTTTGGTTTGTTTATTTTGCCAGATTTACATTATAATTTCATTAATTAGGTTTATTTGTAAGTCTCATATGACACAGAGGTTGCCAGATTAGCAATAAGAAATAGTTCTCTCACTCTTATAATTACTTCTCCAAAATTAGTTTTCTGCCCACAGCTAACTCAAAGACAACTGCAGAGGTTGAAGTAACTAAACTAAAGGTTTCTAAATACCCCTGATGGTAACAAAGGCTTTAAAGTATCCCTAATCGGCTCAAAATCGCGTCATATGTCGGAGAGGGTTAATTGGTGATAATATGAATGCATTCAGATTCAGATTAAGATTTATTATATTTAGCCTGTGGATTACATCAGTTTTATGTTACAAGAAAAACTAAATATCTGGCTTAGCCTCATGAGAGTAACTCTTCTTTAGGCACTTAATATGCAGGATTCGAAACTGCATAATAAATCGTAGGCTTGTGCATATTTCTGTAACTCTCTTGATAGCGTAATGCATAAGTGCGAGGAATTTTGGTGTGAGTGTCCTGGGTTGGAGTCCTTGGAGTACCACACGTATTTGTTGATTTCATTAATTGAGTTTAGAAGTGAAGTTGATTGGTGAAAAAATATATAAATTTTACTCTAACTATACACAAATCAAAAGAGAAATGTTGAACATAAATTGAATCACATGTAATTATATTTAACAAACATATGACAACACTATGGCGAGAGTACCTGTACTATTACAGAATTAGTTTTCAATAGTAAACATTGGTACAAGAGGAACATAGGTTCATCTTATACACATACAGTAGGCTATATATATTATTATGCTTTCTCCACCAACCAACTGGTGATGTGGTGATGGGCTGGTCTATCAGAGTGAGAACTGAGCGATCTCTGCCATACCCATAGCTTACTCTGACTGTTCCTTTTACTTATATATTTTCTAGATCTCAAGTGACGGCGTCTCTTCCGTGGATTGACCTCCCAATCTACCAAGATTGGAAGCCAAAGCGTCACATTCTTCCTTTGCCCCTCGCCTTTCTCTTCATAATTGCTGAGGGGCACGCCTGGGTGGGGCTTTGGTTTCCCGGGCGTTTCCGCACCCTCCTCAGCTCCCCGCCATGGAGTGGCTTCGGTCACTCAGGCTTTATTGTGGTCGGCAGGAAAGGTTGTGTAGGGGTGCTCGGTTATGGCCTTTGCCTTGCTCAGGGCCTTGGGGCTGTTCAACAACAACAACAACAACCACAACCACCTCTAAACTCAATTAATGAAATCAACATATACATGTGGCACTCCGAGGACTTGAACCTAGGATACTCATATCGAAATTCTGCGCACTTATGCATTACGCTATCAAGACTGCATTATCAACTCTGCATTACAGAGTTTGCACTAGTATTGTCTAGTAAATATGGATACAAGAGGAACACAGGTTCATCTTATACACATACAGTATTTATATAACTTCCCTGCAATGATGGCAAACATTTATGTACCGGTGCATGCATAGATAATTAAAACGTCACACACACACACACACACACACACACACACACACACACACACACACACACACACACACACACACAGCTGACTCGAGAGGAAGCGGTCCACAGGCTCCAGCTGATTTCTACTTACATGGTTGCAGGCGGGAGTGAGCTATAGTCTATCTCTTATTCATGTGTAAAGGGGACTCCAGGTATTAGGATGATGATAAAAACAATGTAAACTTCGGCTGGCAAGTGGGTTATTAGTGGATATTACTAGAGGGTGTGAGTGAACAATCCGAAGAGACCGCACAATATTGTTGTTTTCGGCGCGGGAAGTTCTCGGCTCAGTATGGTGGGTAATATTATATGGCCTATTTAAGTATTACCCAGCACAAGAGGCAAGATATTTGGTTCCAACTTCAAGAGGAATTAGGTGGGGAAGATGGTGAATGAAGGTGACGAGGGGGCTGAGGGGGGGAGGGGTGATAAAGGCGGGAGTGACGAATCGGAGGGAGAGCCGGATTTTCCCGGTTTCATGACAACATGGACCGCAGAGGACACTGGAAAGTTTTGCTTCATGCTGTTGAACAAAATCAAGACATTGGAGGACCGAGTGACTGGCTTGGAGATAGTTAAGAAGGAAATTGTTACAGAGAATGGTGAGTTGAAGAACAGGTTGGAGTTAGTGGAGAGAGAAAAGGCAGTGATAATGACTAGGCTAGACACCAGTATCTCTGAAGGTAAAAATGCTTGGGGCATGACTAGAGACCAAGTGGTTAAAGATTTAGACAGTGTAAGGAAGGCTCACAGTGACGAATTCAGGAAGATATTGGATGAACAGAAACAGCAAGATGTTAGGATAAAGGACCAGGTAAAAAGTATGGTTAAGCAAGGCATCCACGAAAACTCTCAGGCCATCCAGGAAGAAAGTCTTAGGGCTAACTGCCTCATAATATATCAGGGGTGGAAGAAAAGGAGGAACTAGACTGGACAAAACGAAAAGAGCAGGATGAAGGTCGCATCAACAATATTCTGGAATCGATTAAAGATGAGGAGGACACCTGGAAGGAGGAAATATCAGACATGTTTAGGCTGGGAAAATATACAAAGGAATACAATAGACTGGTAAAAATTGAATTTAAGTCAAGAAGGACTTGTGATGAAATCATGGCAGTAGCGGCTAGGCTAAAAGGGTTAGAGGGTAAGGACAAAATCTACATCAGGCGAGACTTACCAGAAGAAGAGAGAAAGAAGGAGGCTGAACTAAGGAAAACCGCCAAGGAGGAAAATAGCAAGAGGACAGAACAAGAAAAGAATAAGTTTTTTTACGGAGTAAGAAAGGGGAAGATTATGAAACTTTCGGTAAAAAGAAACTAAAAATAAAAGAGGGTAGGGAACAGACCGCCTCAGATAAGGCGCTTGGAGCAGGTAATGGGGGACTAGAAAGTATAAGGATTCTATATAGCAATGTCGATGGGCTAATCTCTAAGAAACTAGAACTAACAGACTTACTCAATACTAAGAAACCAGAAATAGTATGTCTCACTGAGACAAAACTAAGAGAAGACCTTGATATAAATTTGCTAGGATGGTCTGAATATAGGATTTGGAGGAGGGACAGAAAATTTCGACATGGAGGAGGAGTGTGCATCCTTACTAGGAAAGATTTGATTGTGTCTGAGATAAAACTAGAAACTTCAACAGCAGAAGTTTTAGCAATAGAGATTGGTGGAAACGAAAAAATAGTGGTCATAGTAGCGTATGTACCTCCCAAGACGAAGACATGGGGTAAGGAGGAGCATAGCCTAATGCGTAAGGAAACAATTAGTGTGCTAGGAAATATCTTGGCTTCAAAGGATGAAATAGTCATGTGTGGGGACTTTAACTGCAAGGAAGTGAATTGGGAAGATCTTGAAGCCGGAGCAGGGGAGGAAAGTTGGGGCTATGAATTTTTAAGTATGGCCATGGAAAATTCTATATACCAACATGTAAAAGAGTCAACAAGAGTAAGGGGAAGTGATCAACCAGCTAGATTGGACCTTCTATTCACAAGAAGGGAGGAGGAGGTTCAAAGTATTCAGTACCTATGCCCACTAGGAAAAAGCGATCATGCAGTTTTAGACATAGACTTACTATTGAAGTATAATCTACCCAAGGGAAGGGAAAAGCACAAGGAAAATCACTGGATGTATTCCAGAACCGATTTCGAAGGACTACAGGATTTTTTCAAGTCACAAAATTGGGATCAGGTGTTATCTGAAAGTGAGGTAGACAAAAAACTCAAGGCATTCATGGAGATCTATGATACTGGTATAAAAACTTTTGTCCCTAAGTACGTTAATAAAAGGAAAAAAAGTAATCGCAAAGTATGGTTTAACCGCGAATGTAGGCAAGCACAGGAAGCAAAAAACAAAGCCTGGAAAAAGATGAGAAACTGGGATTCGGAAGATAACAGGCAAAAGTATAAAGAGGAGAGAAACAAATACACAGAAATGAGGAGGAGGTCAGAGGCAAACCATGAGAAAGGGATAGTGGAGAACTATGAAAAGAATCCAAAAATGTTTTTCAAGTTTGTAAACGGCAAAAGGAAGATAAAAGCCACGATCGTAAAGATTAAAAGTGGAAACAGAATCATAGAAGAGGATACAGAAATTGCGGAAGAACTAAATAGAAATTTTGCATCAGTATTTACAAAAGAAGGAGAATTCATTGCACCAGAATCCAATGAGATAGGTACAGAGGAAATGCCGGAAGTCACATTTAACAGACCAGAGCTCATAGACAAATTGAGTAAGGTGGATCCAACAAAGCCGCTGGACCGGACGGAGTATCAGGCTGGATTATTAAAGAAAATGCTAAGGAACTGAGTATACCGTTATATGACATAATGACCAAATCATTGGACACAGGGATAGTACCTACAGAATGGAAAAGAGCAAACATTATTCCTATATTTAAGGGAGGAAGCAGAGATAAACCACTGAACTATAGACCTGTATCACTATTGAGCATCCTCATGAAGATTCTGGAAGGATTAATAAGGGACAAATGGGTTAACTACCTGGAATCCAAAAGATTAATTACTGACCGACAATTTGGATTCAGAGGAGGCAGATCATGTGTAAGCAACTTGTTGAGTTTTTACTCTAGAGTAATAGACACAGTGGACAAGAGGGAAGGATGGGTAGACTGTGCCTACCTAGACTTTAAAAAGGCATTTGACAAAGTTCCACACAAGAGATTGCTGTGGAAATTAAAACATGAGGGAAAAGTAGGAGACAAACTGCTGAAATGGATGGAGAGCTACCTTAGCGGAAGACAGATGAGAACAACAGTAAGGGGGAAATCGTCAAACTGGACTCAAATTACGAGTGGGGTACCACAAGGATCTGTCCTAGCCCCAATCATGTTTCTAATATTTGTAAATGACTTACCTGAGGGACTAACAAGCTACATGAGCATGTTTGCGGACGATGCTAAACTGCTTAAAACGATCAGAACCCAGGAGGATTGCCTTGAGCTCCAAGCAGATTTGCAAAAGATCCATGAATGGAGCATCAAATGGAATATGGAGTTCAATGCAGGGAAATGTAAGACTCTAGAAATGGGTAAAAGCAAGTACAGACCTAGAAAAGATTATAAACTAGGAAACGAAGTGATTCCCAAAGCAGAAAAAGAAAAAGACTTGGGGATAGAATTTAAGGATAACATGTCTCCAGAAAGCCACGTAAATAAGATAGTGAGAGAATCACTAGCACTATTGGCAAATATCAGGATGTCTTTCAATTATCTTAATGAAAACACCATGAAACAAATAATAACGGCAATAATAAGACCCAGGATGGAATATGCATCTGTAGTGTGGTCCCCTCACATGAAGAAACATATCCACAAAATTGAGAGGGTACAGAGAGCAGCTACGAGGATGATCCCAGGTTTGGAAAATTTGGAGTACCAGGAGAGGCTCGAGAGATTGAATCTACCTACACTGGAACAGAGAAGGAAACGAGGACAGCAAATTCAGATATACAAATGTGTTAGAGGTATTGACAAAATCGACCAAGAAAACTTCATAGAGAGGGATAGAGGTGAGAGAACAAGAGGTCACGGCTACAAACTAAAAGTGCTTAATAGTAAATCTGATCTGAAAAGTAAAAGATTTCCTACCAACTCGATTAGTGGGTGGAACAAATTGCCAGCCGAAGTTGTGTCTGCACCATCAGTGCATAGTTTCAAAGCACGGTATGACAAACATATCTTAGGAGGCGGGAATTAACGAGCATGCTCACTCCCGCAAATACAACTAGTGTAAGTACAACTAGTGTAAGTACACACACATATTTCAAGTACGGTACAAGTTGTTGATGCAAACAAATAAAGTTAAACAAAAATTTGAGAGTAGTGTTTGGTATTTTTAGATAAAAATAGTATAATTACTTTGGCCAACCCTTCGGGGATCACGGCGTCAGGCAGCAGAAACTCTGGGAAGATCAGCCGCTGGTCCTCCACTGATTTCCACCTGCAATTTAAAAGGGCTTTGAGTCAAGTACATCCACACACAGAAATAAATAATAATTAAAAGTTTGACATCTAATTAAGAAAGATAAAATCATTAAATGTAAACTAGGAAATATTTAATAAACTTAAACCTTCAGGGAGCTGCCGTTGCTAAGGCGTTCTGCCCCTTGGAGACGACATCCGATCCGACATACAAGTTTAAATTTCTCTTGTATCGTCCCAGTTTTAGTTTGTTTATTTTGCAAGTTTTACATTATAATATAAATAAAAGTTTAAATTCATATCACCAACCCACCAATTAACTTGCAAATAAACCAAATTAATTAACTCAATGAAACTAATGAATACATGTGGTACTCCAAGGATTCCAACCTAGGATACTCACACGAAAATTCCGCGCACTAACCATTACGCTGTCAATACAGTTAAAGACCGTTTTAGCCAAAGAGAGTGTGGTTGCAGTCTCGCGTCCTAAATGGCGTCATTTCAGGCGACCCTGCCATGGGCTGCCTTCGATTTTAAGTGATTTATATTGTGATCGGACCAAAGTACCTGATCCCAAGTATTTCTAGGTCTACCCCTATGCGCAGCTCTCCCCACGTTCACGGTCCGACATTTCTTCATCCAGTTCTGATAATTCACCATCTCTAAATGTCCAAACCAACCAAGTCTCCATGTGCGCATCACTTCACCATTATTTTGACCTACCTTATGACATTAATATGTACAGTACCAAATGATTATGGAAAGGACAAACCAGCCGGAGTGTACAGATTGTGCTGTTCTCCTCACGGTTAAACATATCCTGATAGAATGTCCATTTTTTCAATGTCAAAGGGATACTGCAGGTACTTTGGAAATATCTGCAGACCACTCAGCCTGGGAGCATTCTTAGTTGAGGGCTGTTCCATTTCTGCTGAAAGAATGTTTGCGTTCTGCAAAGATGTTGGTATTCTGGGCATGTTTTTTTTTTTTTTTTTTTTTATATATATTCCAACTACTCCCTCTCGGACATAGGCTGAGAGCCTTTACACTCAACCGCTGAACACGGTGAGGCCTGTGAGGTCTTGTTCCAGTCTAGGGAGTGAGACATGCGAAGCACCCCGGCTCGAAGCAATCCCATCTCTGAAGCCGCTCCGCCTCTGCGTTTCACAGTCTCACTGCCCACACTCGGACCCTCTCTCTCAGAACGCCACCTATTGAGCAATTAACTCACTAGGCATTGCCCCCCTGTAGCATTTATTGAATATGGGAATATTCATACAGTGCTATTTAATCAGGGAATAATGAGGGTATTTTTTTTGGCATTTCGGTGTGCTGTGGTAATGCACTGAAACTAGGTACAGCACAAATTCCATCCCAATAATATCTTCCCATTGACATATTGGGATTCGAACCCAGGTCCATTGGATTACCAGTCCAGTGGCAAGACCACTCTGCCACACCTCCCCTTTTATCCATTATCTCCCTTTTTAATTTTTGTAATCCTATTCAGTTTAAGTTTACAATACACCACTTTTAGCATTTTTTATTGACACTGGATACGGCTGACTCCTCCCTCAGTGGGTTACCCCTTTCCTAAAATTTCTCCATTTTTATATCAACTCCTTACCTGTAAATAATATCTACCCTTCTTGAATGTTTTACGGCTCTTTCAGCTGCTTGGCATAGAGCCATGGTATTTTTTCTATTAAAAAAAAAATAAAAATAAAAAAAAATAAAAAAAAAATAAAACTGATACGGTGTACCACACTATTGGTTCCAAATTCGTCCAGCCATCCCTAAAGTACCTATTTCCCCCCAAACACATCCAATAAATACATATTATTTGAGAATACTTATAAATACATATTATGAGATTACTTACCACACAGACTTTATTTGAAATCAGTCATATGTAGCCTAGCCTGATGCCATAATTTCGCCGCTGCTGGGCGTGATGGGGTATTTCCCGGAACTCCTGATTGGTCCGGAATGGTAGGCAGAAACTTGTCCAGTTCCCTCTTGAAGACCCCTGTTGTCATACCTGTAATGTTTAGGATGTGTATTAATACCAGGGTAATAGTAGCACTATCTCTCCCCGCCTCCTATAAAAAGCGCTTACACAATACCGAAATAGTGACCCATCCTAATTAAAGTACGGTAAATTTGTGGGGGCGTTTTGATTTTTTTAATACATCCATCGACGCTATCGCCGACGAATTTACCTTCGGACCTCCGTTTTCTGTTCACCCATTTCCGTACGATGGCGGCGGTTTCAGGTGCATTTTTCATTCTCCGGCAGTATCGTACTGTACTGTACCGTATTTGTTTTAGTATTTTGACATCTACGTAATTTTTAAGAGAAGCGGGGGGTCAGGGGGTGGTAACCCCCAGGTTAGGTAAGGTTGTTTGGTTAGAATAATGACAATGTTGTCATTAGAAGTGCTGGCGTCATGTGACACACGTCCGCCGCAAGTGCAGCCTCGCCGGCTGGCGGTGGATAGGTTTCACATGGCGCCAGCACTTTCGACGACAATATAGTCATTAACCTAACCAAACCGCCTTACCTAACCTTAGGGCTGCCACCCCCATACCCCCGCTACCCGCACATCAGTAGTAGGGCTTCCTAAATAAGGAAAATTTAAAAGACAGTTCACATAGGAAAATTACGAACCGTACACCGTCAAAATGTCCGTTATTTCACAAATCTTACATGGTAGCGTTGTCGTCGGAGTGACGGTCGGACGTCTGGGATATACAGTACTGTATTTTTATAATACAGTACTGTAGTGTTAAAATAGCAAATCTCGTTAAAAACTAATAAAACTTCAAAACGCATGGGAAGGATGTTTATTCGGGCGTACGGTAGTCATGTTTACTTAGGTCGATCGCTCGCGGAGTTCCCGTCTATTTTGGCGGCTATTTTTTCTGTTATTTGCCCCCTGCTGGCAATATATATGATGATGATGATAAGTCATGGGGGGGGGGGGCCCCTCAACCTATTACAGTTGGTCCTTCGGTAACGCGGCCAATGTGTTCTGGTTACCTCCCGTGTTAGCAATAGCCGCGTTACCGAACCCATATGTTTACATGTTAAAGGTACCTTGGTGTTCTGGGGATTTCCACAAAGTCCACTTTTTCTCCATAGAAGCCTATGTTATAATAATCAAATCAATTATAAAGGTTATTTGACATGTGCAATGAGTTGACTTGCCCATTGCAACAACTCTTACCTCTGAATAAATATTTCGTTTAGGCTAGGCAGCTAGGCTATGGAGAGAGAGTCACAGCAGTAGCCGACATTTTTCGATCGAAGCTCTGAAATCCCTCCATCATATTTCTCACCTCACACAATAACTACACAATGTAGGGTGTTCT
>JBAKBP010038455.1:0-16158 GCA_037953745.1 Lithodes maja
GTACCCTGGAAAGAAGCAAACATCCATCCAGTTCCTAAAAAAGGTGCCTCTTCAGATCCATCAAACTACAGACCAATAGCTATAACTTCCACTCTTGGTAAAGTCTTTGAAATTATATTAAATAATCACATAATTAAGCATCTTGAGAATAATAAATTAATCAGTGATAGGCAATATGGTTTTAGACGATGTCGATCAACTGCAGACATGCTTTGCCTTCTTACGCATCAAATCAACCAAGCTACAGACCAACATGGTGAAACACATACAATAGCACTGGATATATCAAAGGCATTTGATAGAGTCTGACATCAATCCTTATTGTCGAAGATGTCACACTACGGCCTTGCATCATTAGTTCCACTAATTTCTTCTTATCTTCATAACAGAAAAATATGTGTAATGGTAGATGGCCTTTATTCTCAATTTCACTCAATAAATGCTGGTGTTCCCCAGGGATCAGTTTTGGCCCCAATTCTGTTCCTCATTCATATCAATGATCTCATATCTACCACTCATAATCCAATACATTCCTACGCAGATGACTCAACACTCCACAGTTCCTTCACATTTACCAATTCTTTCACCCAACCCGATCTTATAAATTCAAAAATAAACACTGCAATTTCTCTGAACCAGGACCTTTCTAGAATTAATGGATGGGGACAAAAGAATCTAGTTTCCTTTAATGCACAGAAAACCAAGTACATTCAATTTTCTAACCGACAGAATCTCACTGACTCCCATATATTTTTTAATGATGTAAATATTCCCACTTCCCCTAGTATTGACATTCTCGGTGTAACATTAACTATTAACTTGAGCTGGACACATTATGTTAGAAGCATTGCTAAGAATGCCTCTAAAAAACTGGGACTCCTGTACAGAGTTCGAGAATTCTTCACTGACGAGCAGTTGGCCGTGATAAATAAAAGTCATGTGCGTTCTCAGATGGATTCTGTTCACCTCTGTGGGGTGGAAGTGGAGTGGTTGCATTGAGGCAGTTGGACAAAATTCAAAATAAAGCTATTAGATTAATCAATAACCCTGCAATCACACAGGACCTTCCTACATTATCCATACGAAGAAACGTTGCATCCCTTGCATTATTCTACAGATATTTTCACAGCAATTGTTCCGAGGAACTGGCTTCAATTGTGCCGCCTCTCCACATCTTTCCCTGTAGAACTAGGGCAGCTGAGAGCGACCATGAATTTACACTTTCTCCTCCACAATGCAGAACTTCTGCTTATCAGAATTCATTTATCCCCAGAGCTACTACTCTTTGGAATTCACTTCCCTCGAATTGCTTTCCACAAACTTACAATCTACAAATGTTTAAACCCAGTTGTTACAAACATTTTATGAATGGAGGATGCCTTTAGGCACATGGACCTTTTTGTTTTATCTGTGTTTTTCCTTCCTCCGTTCAATGTCTCTTTAAAAAAAAAAAAAAAAAAAAAAAAAAAAAAAAAAAAATGGATAAGCATATGGACGAGAAGGGTTGGGTGTGAAGGGGGATCAGCAGGGTTGGGCCAATCAGCGCTCTGCAGACCCCGTAATCCTGCGTTAATCTCTAACCGTTTTGTTAAGATGATGCTCAGGGTATTAGAGTGTTGAGCCTATAATTGGGTTTTGTAATTGGGGTTGTGTGGGACAGGGATCTGCCTTGCTTAGGCCAATCGGCTTTCTGCAGACTCCCATTTTCTTATGTTCTTATACAAGGGAAGGAACTAAGGTGGATATATTGCCAGAAGAGATACATATAGGCCTATTCATTAAACTTATCTGATCGTTGTATGAAGGAAGAGACAATTAAGGACACATAGAGAGACATACACGGGCACATACATACACACATATAAGGATACATAGCCAAGGGAACTTAGGAAGATAGATACATACAAGGTGGGGGGGAACTAAGGCGGATTTATTGCCAGAAGAGATGCATGCATATATTCAGGAAACTTATCTGGCTGTTGTATGAAGGAAGAGACAAGGATACTTATACAGACACATACCAGTACCAAGACATATACAAGGACACATAACAAAGAAAGATAGATACCGTACATACCGGTACAAGGGAGGAACTAGGACGAATTTATTGCGAGTCCAGATGCATATATTCCGGAGGAGCTTATCTGGCCAATGTATGAAGGAAGAAACATGGCTGTGTCAAGAAGGTAAATGTAAGAAGACTTAGAAGCATTCAACAGTGAATAGGCAATGTATACCCGTCAATGAAGTAAAATTATAACTAAATTATTATAACCATCATAATCAGCTATTTAGTTTTATATTACAAATATAAACATTATAAGAACATAAGAAAATGGGAGTCTGCAAAAAGCCGATCGGCCCATACAAGGCAGATCCCTGTCACACCCAACCCCAATTACAAGTCACAATTATAGGCCCAACTCACTAATACCTTGAGTACTGCCCCCACCAAAATGGTCAGGGATTAACACAAGATTACGGGGGTCTGCTGAACGCCGATTGGCCCACACCTGGCAGATCCCCATCACACCCAACCCATCTCGTCCATATGCCTATCTAATTTTATCTTAAAGCTCCCTATCGTTCTTGATCCCACTATATCACTTGGTAGCCTATTCCACCCATCTACAACTCTGTTACCAAACCAATATTTGCCTATATCTTTTCTGAAACGAAATTTATCTAATTTGAAACTATTTGTACGAGTTATTTCGTAATCACTGAGCTTTAGTACATTTTTCATGTCCCCTTTATTAATCCCACTGACCCACTTGAATACCTCTATCATATCCCCTCTAACTCTGCGTCTCTCTAACGAATGTAAGCCTAATTTCTTCAACCTTTCTTCATACGGAAAATTTCTAATATTATGGATCATTTTTGCATTCTACGTTGTACTCTCTCCAATGAATTTATGTCCATTCTGTAATAAGGACACCAAAATTGAACAGCATAATCCATATTGGGTCTCACTAATGACAAGTAAAGGTTTAAGATAACATCAGCTGTTCTGTTACTCACACTCCTAGATATGAAGCCGAGAATCCTGTTTGCTTTGTTACGAACGCTTATACATTGTTTTCTAGGCTTCAAACCATTGATAACAAACACACCTAGATCTATCTCACAGTCTGAGTTTTCTAATTCCATATTAGCTAGTTTATATTTAACATTTGTATGCATCTTCCCTATCTTTAATACCGGTACCTTGCATTTGTCAATGTTAAACTTCATCTGCCAATTTACTGACCATTCGTGTAAGGTAACTAGATCCCTTTGCAGACACTCTATATCTCTATCTGAATCAATTTTTCTCCCCATTTTGGTATCGTCTGCAAATTTACTTATCCTACTAGTTTTACCTAAATCAAGGTCATTTATATAATAAACAACAGAGGACCTAATACAGATCCCTTAAGGGGGGATATAGGATTTTTCTGGACCCACTTCTCCCTTATGCTTAGTTTCATTAGTTATGAGATTTTAAGACGTTTATCCCATTAGTTTGCGACTTTAAGACCTTTCATCCCATTTTTGCGTCATTATCAACACCTTTCGTGACCTTTAGGTCACCTGTAATTTTAGCAGGAACCGGCCTTCCTGGACATTTTTCTACCGAACAATGTACGAATCTAAATCTTGGGGGTGTGGGGTTTTTTTAAGCTTGATGGAGGTCTAGCGAGGAAACTAAAATACTAAAATATATAAATGGATCCATAGATCAAAAAATTAACCCTACCCCCTTAATGACATAACATTCCTCTATAAATGTAATGTTTCTTCGCTTATTTTCCTTTTCCCTTTTATCCAAGTCATTGTAAAAATATCCAGAATCATTATTTACAACTATATTGTTCTAAAATCATGTATGTATTATATATATCTACATTAATTTCCCTTCTTGTCTTAACCTCTTCAGCATGATGACGTAATGTCCATCATTTTCTGGGTACCATTAAACGATTTTCTATAGTTTACAATCTACCTCTACGACTCAAAGGGGTATAGGCCTAAACGATCTCAATAAACCCTACAAATAGCATAGGTTCTTCTTAAACTGCATAACATCGTTTAATGTTAGCCAGATTCTGGGGAAAGTTAATGTTAAAGGTGTGTATAGTTATCAATATATCCAAGGTACAGAGAATACCTTGAACCCTGTGAGTGTGTATATATAAAATTATTATATATCTATATATATATCTATATATATATATATATATATATATATATATATATATATATATATATATATATATCTATATATATATATATATATATAGATAGATAAATAGATAGGTATATAGATAAATAGATAGACAGAATCCCTATATACAACAGCCCGGCTGCATATTTCCCAAGTCGAGACTAGTATATATCATAGGGGAAATTAGGACCAATCAGAGGCCGCAGTGGCAGTGACGTTACCCACAAAGGGAGGAGCCAGTCTGTCTGTCTCTGTCTCTCTCTCTCTCTCTCTCTCTCTCTCGGTGAGGAGCCTGCCTGCCTCTCGTTTGTTTATCTCTCTCTCTGGTAAATAGAAGAAGTAAGTCACCTAGTATAACAAGTTATCAATATTTATTCGCATAGTTTCTGTCTAGATTAAATAAGCATCCAGAGTACAATATGTTATTCCCATTAATTATAGTTTTACTTGAAAAGCAATGAGTAAACAATGAAAATTTTGCGATTCTGGCATCTTTCGTCCCAAGATTTGAGGAGGAGGGTGTTGTCAGTTCTCCTTAGACAGTTAAATTGTTTCAAATAGTTCTTGTTTTATTTATCATTATCATTTAAATTTACATTCACTTTTCACTCTCTCTCTCCGCATATGTAATAATCTCATTCCATAATATTATGTATGTAGGCCTACAGATGTATGTCTGTATGTATGGATGTATGTATACACTCAGGCACATACCCCATAGCTGGGGGTGGCTGAATCGAGACAGACTAAGGGAATAAGTAAAGATCAATGATAGGAGAGAAAGTGATAGATTGATATGAAGGGAATAACAAAATTCACAATTATATCTCATCGTACATCTGGAATTATTATGTTCCTTCCAACAACCAACTATACTCCTAAAATCGATTAATGAAATTTACAAACACATGTGGCAGTCCGTGGATTCGAATCCAGGATGCTCACACCGAAAATCAACACCTTATGCATCGCACCACGAAGACAGTTAAAGAATGGTGGACACTGCCTACGATTTATTATGCAACTTCGAATCCTGCATATCAATCTAAGCATGTACACACATCCCAACTGCAACTCACGTAGGCTATGCATATGTGAATGTAAAGAGCAATTAATGGGGCCTTAACCACTAGGGAAGTCCTCTCGATAAATTACCCCTGAACCACAGTCCAACCTTACAGGCGAGTGTAACCTTTATGCCAAATGTCTCACTTCATATCGTATGGTTTCTTTATGTTCAGCGCCTTTCACGATACAAATCGTTAATATTAGAGAACAGGCTGATTGAACTCATTGTTTTTTTGCTTAAAATCATTATTTGTTGTGTTCCCAGTGTCTTGATCAGGATTATTTGTAACATTGTGCTTTATTTAAAAATGACATATTATATTGGCTTAATGTACCGAGGGCAGTACAATATTGTACCGCCCTGGATATAATGGGGTTAAGAGGTGTTCAAGTAGCCCTAACCACTACTGTACTTATATAAATATTCATTAACATTGTCACATCATAACATATCGACTACAATAAAAGTAATATTTAGCAAAATATAGAAATAGCTGTCATACATAAGAATAAAAGAAAATGGCAGTCTACAGAAAGTCGATTGGCTCACACAAGGCAGATCCCCTTCACACCCAACCCTAATGGGGGACAATAACAAATTCGTCTGCTATTTTTCCCGCCTTTGGTTCACACCAACCTAAATTTGTTGCCATCGAGTGAATTGAATTTTTAAAATCTCAGTCATCAAAATATCACTGGATTTCTATAGTCATGAATGTTACAGACATATTACTCTAACATTCTATTCAGTACATTGTCCAATATACAAAGTATTTATGATTAATAAAACATATTTGATTAGGCCCATAAAAACACATGGCAGTCATTCGAAAAATATTCCTGTTAATATTTTAATAGATAGGTAGCCATGTCCTAAAATTAAAATGATATGTATAAAAACTCAGATGAACTTATAAAATAATCGTCATTAGCCACTTTACTGGATATTAGATTATACAATTATAAACTAGTTTCAGATCTGGCAAGCGCATAATAAATTGATGCCAGTGTTCGCTACCCATACCAGTCATTATACGAAACTTCTCGGACAGTAAACATCTCTTCCCCACTTAACTTACTTTGTTAAATTTGACATTAGTTGTGCATCTATGTGCACATTAGCAGTAATGGTGGTAGATATTTGTTTCTCACGATGGAAATCTTAATATAATGTGGATTATAGTCTTAATAAAGGTAAAATTTTCAGTTATAGATTGTGTCGTGCGTGCGTGTGTGTGTGTGTGTGTGTGTGTGTATTCCAAGGTTGCCAGCGCACATCACATCTCCAAACTCGCCCAAAAGTAGCCCAATCACTTAATACCGCACAACAGACAATTTCAGCTATTTTAATCCTATCACACACATTTTCTGATATGTTTATCTTTAACAGCCATGCATGCATGATACTATGAGTTCCCCAAATATAACTAGGCCTAGTCCCATATAGCCTACTGTATGAGTAGTGCCTACGTGTCACATCATTTAAATATTAATGAAATACCACATACATTATTATCACCATCATGCACTCATCAAATCTGCATCAATGTCCCAATCCCCCCTCACAAACAATCACTTAATTAGGCTATGCAGTCACCACCACATAGGCTACCATACATGTATAGTACAACCAACAGAAAACCATGATGAACGTTTGTATGAAATGTAGCCCAGCTATAGGCTACTCAACACTCGATACCTCTACAACTTTAATAGTATATAGAACCAGCCCAATTCCGCTTTCCTAAATGTTAGTTAGTTAGGATAATACTTCAGAGGCTATCCACCCCATCACACTGTAAATCAAGAATATAATATCGTTTGAAATGGAAACTCGCAAATTTACGCTTCTGAACGAATCCTAACTAGCCCAATGGTGCGAACAAAAGAAGACCTTGGCAACACTGTGTACGTATATCACCGCCGCGGTCAGCTGACGACCTAAACAGTCGCCCGTGGAAAAGGCAGTGTTGTAATTTTTTTTGTCATCATCTTTTTCGAATTCCCTGCATCTCCACGTATGTAATTTGCTGTCTCTGTGTTCTATGACATTCTGATTCACATTGATTGATTTCCTGTCACTGGTCTAATAAGAAATATAGCCGGTAACATATTTAGCTGCCCGATTTGATAGTGGATTATAAATTGGTAACTTAAAAGTGCACGATAGCTAGTTTTGTAGGAAAGAAACTATAGTGCGCAGGCGCAGACATTCAACCTGCCAAATTCTACAGCTACAGAATATAATACCGTATGTTCAGCCAATTTCTACTGAAACACGTATTTGTTAGTAACTAAAAAAGAAGTAAATGCAATACTTCAATGAGTATTACAATTTCGCCCAGCCTATCACACCACATTAGATGAAACTAAATTTCTTGTTCAATAAGCTGATATTTATGTATCAAATTATGTTAATTATTATATATTCACTGCATTAAAGAGTATATAACCATCATATTATGAATCTAGTAAAAATAGACTACACAACTATGTGTCATAGATAGTTGAGAACTGTATTAAACCTCTTATATCACGAAAACCATCAAAACACCTCAATGGTGTATCACACACGATAGTCATTTGAATAAGACCCCCAGCGCCATCTGGATTTTTAGTACGGTTTTTCCTCATTATAAGGCCTAAGTAGCCTATAGGCCTAGGCCCAACTCACTAACACGTATGTATAATTATATAGCCTACTAATTAGCCTTTGGCTCTACCTTATGCACTTAAACCATTAACTATTTCATAACATTTGATGCTTAATATATTTTGTACTATCTGATAATGTTAATGTGTTAATGACATTTAAAATAAAGTAATGTATAGGCTATGTATATACTGTATATATAACCCTTTAGATATATGAGTGACTTAAGTTCCTTCCTGAAATTATCAGCACAGGTTAACTGCTTAAGTGTCACAGGAATCAATATAGTTCGCCAGTGAAATAATATTGTGCCTTCTAAAATTGTCAAGGAATTTCTGTCCATGGTTGTGCAATACGCGTAATACGGTAGGCTACTCTTATTTACTCATAACCATAACATAGCACAATCATAATGTATCCTTAATGTAGTTAATATTTTAAATAACTTGTTATACTAGGTGACTTACTTCTTCTATTTACCAGAGAGAGAGAGAAACCAAAGAGAGGAGGCAGGCTCCTCACCCAAAGAGAGAGAGTGACAGACAGACTGGCTCCTCCCCTTGTGGGTGACGTCACTGCCACTGCGGCCTCTGATTGGTCCTAATTTCCCCTATGATATAAACTAGTCTCGACTTCAGAAATATGCGCCCGAGAAGCATATTTCCGAAGCCGAGACTAGTATAATATATCATAGGGGAAATTAGGACCAATCAGAGGCCGCAGTGGCAGTGACGTCACCCACAAGGGGAGGAGCCAGTCTGTCTGTCTGTCTCTCTCTCTCTCTCTCTCTCTCGGTGAGGAGCCTGCCTGCCTCTCGTTTGTTTATCTCTCTCTCTGGTAAATAGAAGAAGTAAGTCACCTAGTATAACAAGTTATCAATATTTATTCGCATAGTATCTGTCTAGATTAAATAAGCATCCAGAGTACAATATGTTATTCCCATTAATTATGGTTTTACTTGAAAAGCAATGAGTAAACAATGAAAATGTTGCGATTCTGGCATCTTTCGTCCCAAGATTTGAGGAGGAGGGTGTTGCCAGTTCTCCTTAGACAGTTAAATTGTTTCAAATAGTTCCTGTTTTATTTATCATTATCATTTAAATTTATATTCATGCACAACGTAAATAAACTATAAATGGTCACTTTTCACTCTCTCTCTCCGCATATGTAATGGTCTCATTCCATAATATTATGTATGTAGGCCTACAGATGTATGTCTGTATATATGGATGCATGTATGTATGTATACACTCAGGCACATACCCCATAGCTGGGGGTGGCTGAATCGAGACATAGACTAAGGGAATAAGTAAAGATCAATGATAGGAGAGAAAGTGATAGATTGATATGAAGGGAATAACAAAATTCACAATTATATCTCATCGTACATCTGGAATCACAGTCCAACCTTACAGGTGAGTGTAACCTTTATACCAAATGTCTCGCTGCATATCGTATGGTTTCTTTATGTTCAGCGCCTTTCACGATAAAAATCGTTAATATTAGAGAACAGGCTGATTGAACTCATTGTTTTTTTGCTTAAAATCATTATTTGTTGTGTTCCCAGTGTCTTGATCAGGATTATTTGTAACATTGTGCTTTATTTAAAAATTACATATTATATTGACTTAAAGTACCGAGGGCGCTACAATATTGTACCGCCCTGGATATAATGGGGTTAAGAGGTGTTCAAGTAGCCCTAACCACTACTGTACTTATATAAATATTCATTAACATTGTCACATCATAACATATCGACTACAATAAAAGTAATATTTAGCAAAATATAGAAATAGCTGTCATACATAAGAATAAAAGAAAATGGGAGTCTACAGAAAGTCGATTGGCTCACACAAGGCAGATCCCCTTCACACCCAACCCTAATGATAAGGCCTAAGTAGCCTATAGGCCTAGGCCCAACTCACTAACACGTATCGTATAATTATATAGCCTACTAATTAGCCTTTGGCTCTACCTTATGCACTTAAACCATTAACTATTTCATAACATTTGATGCTTAATATATTTTGTACTATCTGATAATGTTAATGTGTTAATGACATTTAAAATAAAGTAATGTATAGGCTATGTATATACTGTATATATAACCCTTTAGATATGAGTGACTTAAGTTCCTTCTTGAAATTATCAACACAGGTTAACTGCTTAAGTGTCACAGGAATCAATATAGTTCGCCAGTGAAATAATATTGTGCCTTCTAAAATTGTCAAGGAATTTCTGTCCATGGCTGTGCAATACGCGTAATACGGTAGGCTACTCTTATTTACTCATAACCATAACATAGCACAATCATAATGTATCCTTAATGTAGTTAATATTTTAAATAACTTGTTATACTAGGTGACTTACTTCTATTTACCAGAGAGTGAGAGAGAAACCAAAGAGAGGCAGGCAGGCTCCTCACCCAGAGAGAGAGAGAGAGAGAGAGTGACAGACAGACTGGCTCCTCCCCTTGTGGGTGACGTCACTGCCACTGTGGCCTCTGATTGGTCCTAATTTCCCTATGATATTATACTAGTCTCGACTTCGGAAATATGCCGGCCGGCATGTAGGCTACCACTATACAGGGGGCGATACCACTCTGCTTACGCAGAGTTGATAAGATCGTCTAATATTAGCCAGGAAACGGAAAAGAAATGTGTCATCGTATCTTCTAAAGGCTGTTTGGATAGAGAGACATAGCAGTTTCATATATTCCCATTAATTATCGATAAATCAGCAGCTATTGGAGTTGTTGTTGTTGCTGTTCCCCAGGCTGTCTGGCCAAGCAACCCCAAGGTCCCGAGCAAGGCCGATGCCATAACCGAGCGCCCCCACAAAACCCTCCCTGCTTACCACTAACAAAGCCCAGGTGACTGAAGCCACTCCAAGGCGGGGAGCTAAGGAGGGTGCGGAAATGCCCCGGGAAACCAAAGTCCCACCCAAGGCCCTGTGCCCCTCAGTAACTATGAAAGGAAAGTTGAGGGGCAAAGGAAATATGTGACGCTTTGGTTCCCAATCTGCCAACCTCTAGGTTGGCAGTAGGGAGGTCAATCCATGGAAGAGATGCCGTCACTTGAGATTTAGAAAATATATAAGTAAAAGGAACAGTCAGAGTAAGCTATGGGTATTGCAGAGATCGCTCAACTCTCACTCTGATAGACCAGCCCACACTATTCTAAGTTGGGCAGAAATTGTAAACTCTAACCTCTCATAACTCAAAAAACACTACAGTAATCGAGCTAATATTTCTACCAAATAGGAAGACTTGGCTAGGGAATAGGAAATTGACAGCTCATTTGCTCTAGGCCTTTTTGAGTTACAGGGGTTAGAGGTTACGATTTCTGCTCCACCTAAAATAAACAGACTATAACTAATCGCCAGGTTAACCCCTTCTGTACCGGCGACGTCTTTTGATTTAAATTCTAGCTATATTTAGAAGAATTTGTGCAGTTTAAGAAGGATCTGTGGTAGTAGAAATTTTTTTAGTGAGAAAGTTTGATGCCTGTTAAAATGCCAGAGGCCCTGTTGAAACTGAATGAAATAGTCATATAGTAGCCAGAATAAAGTTAAAAAGATGTCGCTGGTACAGAATGGGTTAACCCCTTCTGTACCGGCGACGTCTTTTTAAATTTATTATCTATCTATCTATCTATTGCCGGACGCCTTACTCCCCTTACGAGGGTGGCCATACACAGAATGCCCCCAAGCGGACCTATTCCCTGTGAGAGGGACAACCAAAGCCAGGTTAGTGAAGGACTTACAGGATTGACCACTCAATTTAGGATCCGTCCGATTCCGAGGCCCTCTGTGTATCTTGTTAGCACTATTTTTCTACAGTGGTGTTCGGCTAATCCATCCACTAAGTCTAACCTGCCTTACCCTTAGGTAAGCAGTACGGATTTTTATCAGGTTTACTCCCCTAGACAGGTTGCCAACCAAGGCTGACGAGTCCCATCCACCCGGATTTGTATAAGGTTGTCTCCCCTAGATGAGTTGCCGACCAAGGCTAACGAGTCCCATCCACCCGAAAATTTATTCTGGCTACTAATAGATAATCTTGTTCAGTTTAAATAAGACCTTCAGCAATTAACAGCCTTCGAACTATCTCACTTAACCCTTTTTACTATCACAGATTCTTCTTAAACTGCACAAAATCGTCAACATATAGCTAGATTGAAAATATAAAAACGTCCCCGGTAAAGAAGGGGTTAAAGAAAATAGACTATTCTGTACTTATCTACAGTACATTAACCCATTGGCTGCGGGAGACGTTCTGGAACGTCCTGGCAATATAAGGCAATTTACAGGCTCTTAAAGCCTCTTAAAGCCTGTGGGGACGAGTGTAAGAGAGCGGGAGGCTCCCCTCCACTCTCCAGCATTGCTGCTGGTGCACCGAGACTCGGTCTTCATATCTTGCGAGACAATGCAGCGCTGCCAAATGTAACGCGACATTGCTCATAATTAGCGAATATTTGCCGATGTCTATGGTACTGCTGCGGGTGAATCCCGCGTGCTACGAAGCTCGTTCCGGCGTAAATTTGAAGTGATTTTCATCTAGTTTTTATTGGATCTGGAGACGAGGATGCCATCAATCATGATCGATTCAAGCGACTGACGTGGATGTTGAATGGAGACTATTATACTAATAGGCAACATCGTCAATGATGGAGGGGCCACTATTAAATACGCCTATTGGAGCTTGAAAGGGTTAATTGCCGAAGGTCCTGTTGAAACTGAATGAAACCGTCCAATAGTAGCCAGAATAAAGTTAAACAGATGTCGCCGGTACAGAAGGGGTTAAGGGGGCCCACCTCGTTTTTTGTTTGTCTCTCTCCCTCTGGGTTGTATCCATATCAGCCCCATTCAGCCTAAGCGTTTTCCTGGAAAGCGGTAGCGAGCCAGCACATTTGTTTACATTTTTTTGACAGCAGGCTAAATTTGTACATTTTTCGGTAGAAAAATGTTTCCGTCGAAGCCGGGTTTCTTCATACAATGCGTGATAAATTTATGAAATTTTTGGTAGAATAATGACCAAGCCTAATGCCGCTTCCCCGCTTCCTCCTAAATTGCAGCCGGGTCACAACCGAGCCTGGTCACAACTGCAGCCGGGTCACAACCGCAGCATACATCATGGCTATTAACCCCTTCAGTATCGTGACCTCCGCAGCATACATCATGGCTATTAACCCCTTCAGTATCGTGACCTCTTTTTTTGTTATACTCTAGCTATATTTAAACAATTTTGAGCAGGTTAATCTGTGGTAATGAAAAGGGTGATGTGAGATAGGTCGAGCCCTATTAATTGTTTGAACTCGGGTTGATAACTTTTTTCCTCCGTCTCAGTCTCCTTGTATTTCTCGGGTTGATCACTTTTTTTCCTCCGTCTCCATCTCCTTGTATTTCTCGGGTTGATCACTTTTTTCCTCCGTCTCCGTCTCCTTGTATTTCTCAGGTTGATCACTTTTTTCCTCCATCTCTTTGCCACTTGCTTCCTTCGTCTCCTTGTATTTATCGGGTTGATAAATTTTTTCCTCTGTCTCTTTGCCAGAATCGATTTCCTTTTCCATGACATCTTGATTCAGTGAATCATTTCCAGACATGTCCTCTTGAAGCTGTTGGTTAGCTTTATGCATGTTCTCTGGACTTTGCGGGTCAACTTCTTTTGCTTCGTCCTGATATTGTGGGTCATCTTCATGACAGTTTTCTTCATTCAGTGGGTCAAAACTTGGAGACAGGTTATTTTTATTTGATTGCTTATCTGGTAGTGCCTGGGAAGTTTTGCTATCTGATTGACCTATTGGTTGTGACGTTTTCATATTTTTTGGCGGTAAAAGACAATGAACCAGCAGTTTTTGTTTGTTTTCTGCACCTGAGACAACCAAAAGAATATGCTTCTTATCCGTAGTTGCTTGAATAATATCAAACAGTATAACTTTGTTGCGCAAAGGCCTTTTACTTTGGTACCATGTAGACCTATCCCGAAGTGTAAGTACAAGACTCGCATCAAAGCCATCGTCGATTAAACTCCGCTTGATAACAAAATTGAAGTCATGCGAATTATATTGACCATCTGCATCCAACAACCAGTTCTCTTTGCGCAACCTGATCTTGGTCTTATACGTTTCAAAATTGAAAAATGGACATAGACCACAACAACAAAGTCTGTCTTCAACCACCACATCCAACCATTTTGGAAGCTTTTCTCTAGCACGAATCATCACTGACCCGGAGATATTTACCGTTTTATTTATAAGTAAAACTGACATTGTAATGAATTGTAAAAGAGTTTTTGGCAATATACCTGCAATCACTGGACACAATGATACAATAATAATGACATTGTTGGCCGCACTGATGAAGACGGAACATTTTATAGTCCACCTGGAATAATTATGGGTATAATTATGGGCATATACAGTTCAGTATAGTAGATATCGTTTGGTATTATTAACCCCTTCTGTACCGGCGACGTCTTTTCAATGTTATTCTAGCTATATTTATACGATTTTGTGGAGTTTAAGGAGGATCTGTTGTAGCTAAAAAGGTTAAATGAGATAGTTCGAAGCCTGTTAATGGTAGGAGGCCCTTTTTAAGCTGACTAAAATCGTTTAATAGCAGCCAGAATAGTTTCTAAAACGTCGCCGGTATAGAAGGGGTTAAGACCTATTGGCATAATTGGGCAGTTCAGTATAGTAGATATCGTTTGGTATTATTAAGACCTATTATGTTTTTATATGTTGAATAATGGAGTTGCGCAGGTATATACTGTAATCATATTGATCATCTGTGTATGGCCACCCTCGTAAGGGGAGTAAGGCGTCCGGCAATAGATAGAGAGATAGATATTGATCATTATTACCAAGTGAAGTGATGATGTTTGACAGTGATGTTAACAGTGATGATGCTTACAGTGATAATGTTTACAGTGATGATGTTTACAATTATGATGTTTAAAGTGATGATGTTTACAATGATGATGTTTACAGTGATAATGTTTACAGTGATGATGTTTACAGTGATGATGACTCATGTGGTGATGGGCTGGTCTATCAGAGTGAGAGCTGAGCAATCTCTGCCATACCCATAGCTTACTCTGACTGTTCCTTTTACTTATATATTTTCTAGATCTCAAGTGACGGCGTCTCTAACGTGGATTGACCTCCCAATCTACCAAGATTGGAAGCCAAAGCGTCACATTTTTCCCTTGCCCCTCAACTTTCTCTTCATAATTGCTGAGGGACACAGGGCCCTGGGTGGGGCTTTGGTTTCCCGGGCGTTTCCGCACCCTCCTCAGCTCCCCGCCATGGAGTGGCTTCGGTCACCCAGGCTTTATTGTAGTCGGCGGGGAGGGTTCTGTGGGGGCGCTCGGTTATGGCCTTGGCCTTGCTCGGGGCCTTGGGGCTGTTCGGCCAGGCAGCTTGGGGAACAACAACAACAGTGATGATGTTTACAATGATGATGTTTACAGTGATGATGTTTGACAGTGATGATGCTTACAGTGATGATGCTTACAGTGATTATGTTTACAGTGATGATGTTTACAGTGATGATGTTTACAATGATGATGTTTGACAGTGATGATGTTTGACAGTGATGATGTTGACAGTGATGATGTTGACAGTGATGATGTTGACAGTGATGATGCTTACAGTGATAATGTTTACAGTGATGATGTTTACAGTGATAATGTTTACAGTGATGATGTTTACAATGATGATGTTTACAATGATGATGTTTACAGTGATGATGTTTGACAGTGATGATGTTAACAGTGATGATGCTTACAGTGATAATGTTTACAGTGATGATGTTTACAGTGATGATATTTACAATGATGATGTTTACAGAGATGATGTTTACAGTGATAATGTTTACAGTGATGATGTTTACAATGATGATGTTTACAGTGATGATGTTTACAATGATGATGTTTACAGTGATGATGTTTACAATGATGATGTTTAAAATGATGATGTTTAGGCTATAGTGATCATGTTTACAGTGATGTTTACAATGATGATGTTTACAGTGATGTTTATAATGATGTTTACAGTGATGATGTTTACAGTGATGATGTTTATAATGATTTGTACAATGATGATGTTTACAGTGATGTTTACAATGATAATGTTTACAGTGATGATGTTTACAGTGATGATGTTTACAGTGATGTTTAGGCTACAGTGATGTTTACAGTGATGATGTTTACAGTGATGTTTACAAT
>JBAKBP010038456.1:0-16156 GCA_037953745.1 Lithodes maja
CAGACATCGTCAATGCTGCCAATATACAATGTTGGGCGGCGGGCAGGGCCACCTAGGATTGAGACTGCGTATGTCGACACTACCAAGGAAGTCCAGGATTCAAAGACAAAGAACCATATCTGGCTTCTTACTCGAATGTCAGACCATGAGGACCAGTCCATCAGTAGTTGGACTGGGTTCAACATCAAAATGCGCAGAGACATTGCAGTGGTTCAGGACACTGTAAGCTACCTGCCCACTATCAATGCTCCCGCAACAGAAATGTCCACCGTTAATGAAATCTTGGAACAAACGCAGGCTATCATGCAGTCCTTACAGCTTAACAAGATTGTGTGCGTGTTTGATCAAGCACTCTATGCCAAAGCTGCCGAAGTTATCTGGAAACAAGAGAAGTTCAAGAACATTATCATCAGGATGGGCGTCTTCCACACAATCTGTAATCTCATCTCCACCATAGGAAAGAGGTTTCAAGATGCAGGTCTTAGAGATCTGTGTGTGGAATCAGGTATCATCGCAGAAGGATCAGTGTCAGGAGTGATGAACGGCAAGAGGTACAACAGAGCAGTGAGACTACACAAGCTCGTGTATGAAGCACTGATGAGGCTTGCATGGAAAGGCTTCCTTTCATGGCTAGAAGAAAACCATTCAAGGGACATACACCATCTAGATGAAACACTGAAGGACATCAACAGCTTTCACAGCAATGTGTCTCAGGGACTCTTTCAAGAGCTGATGGAGAGTGAATCATGCACACATATCATGAAGCTTTTCCAAGTTTATCTTGAGACCCTCAGAGATGAACACAACCTCTCAGCATTCTGGATGTCATACCTGGACATGGTTGAGATCATGCTGGACTTAATTCGAGCCTCCAGAGAAGGCAACTGGATGCTCCACCTAGGAGCAATCCGACAGATGATACCGTGGTGTTTTGCCTATGACAAAGTGAACTATGCCCGGTTCCTAACCTACTACTATGCCTTGATGTCTCGACTGCCCATTGAACACCCAGAGGTCCATGAACACTTCATGCAAGGTGGCTTTTCGGTCCAGATCGGTAGCAAGAATCCCTTTGGACGGATCCCTGTGGACCAGACAATCGAAGAGACGATCAACAAAGACACCCAGACACCAGGGGGCACAAAAGGCTTCAGCCTGAAAGGCGGAGCTGTCGCCAGGTACTACCTGACATCGGAGTATCGCAGCAGGTACTTAAGGCAGCTCAGGACTATGGTAGTAGGCCAAAAGTATACTGACTTCAGCCACCCAGACCTACAGATGGCCAGGATTAGAAGAGATGAGGCCGATGTCCAATCTTTAGTTCAACTGATGGAGACCAGCTGGTTGAACCCCTTCAACGCAGAGCAAGAAGATCTTGTCAGTTTGTCAACTGCGACTATGGCACCACCAGAAGTTGTCAAAGACCTTCTAGGGGCCTACAGAACAGGAGAGGATGCATATCAAGCCTTCAAGGAAGAGCGCCTGGAGATCGATACGCCAACTATACAGTTTCATGACACGATGACGAAGACGAAACTGAGAACGTTCACTAACATCAGAATGAAGCCACGCTCACAAGACCATGCCAAGGAGGCTATCTTACAGGCTGACAGGAACCTATTTGGCCAGATGATCCTTGTTGCCGAGAACAGAAATCTCAAAATGAGTGATGTCTTGGCTCATCCCCTTGGGCCTTTGCCTTGGGCACTTGCCAGCGGTGATGGGTCTCTCCGCAAGACCAACAAGGCTGCCCTAGCAAAGGAGTTAGAGAGGAATGTTTCTCCTGCAGAAGTGATACCCGAGCCCTCTGCTACCATAATTGATGGGATGAGCCTGGTCCACAAACTGAAGGGAAACGACAAAACTTTTTCACAGCTTGCAGGTACAGCACTGAGTCACGCTGTTCATGAAGGTGCTAAGAGCAGGCGCATTGATGTTGTGTTTGATATCTACAAGGAGACATCCATCAAGGATGCAGAACGAGCCAAAAGAAGTGCAGGCACAGGAATTCATTTCAAGAACATTCAACCTGGGCACAACATCCAGCAGTGGAGAAAGTTACTCGGTAGTTCCTCCAACAAGGCAAGTCTTATCAAGTTCTTGGTAGAAGAATGGAAGGCACCACAGCACAGGGAGAAGCTCAAGGACAAGGAGCTGTATGTCACATGTGAGCAGCGCTGCTTCAAGATCACCAAAGAGCAGTGGGAAGAGGCTCCTGAGCTTAAGTCAACTCAAGAAGAAGCAGACACACGCCTTCTTCTCCATGCACTTCATGCAGCAGAATCTGGGAACAAGTCTGTCATCATCACTGCAGAAGATACAGACGTCATGGTGTTGTGTCTTGGCATGTGCCACAAGATCCCATCTGTTCCAGAAGTGCGGGACGAAGAACCGGACAAGATTCCTGGATATCACCACACTGAGCCGCACACTGGGAGGCAGCGTGTGTGATTCATTGATTGGTATGCATGCCTTTACAGGCTGTGATACCGTCAGTGCATTCGCTGGCCGAAGGAAGATGACGACACTCAAGCAGGTGAAGATGGACAAGACATACCAGGATGCTTTTCACGAACTTGGACGCTCATGGGAAGTGTCTCCTGAACTCTTTGAGAAGCTACAGGAAATCACCTGCCACATGTACCTACCATCTACCCACACAACTAAGGTCAACAAGCTTCGGTATGAGCTGTTCTGTGCAAGACGTGGAGAGGTAGAGTCAAGTCAACTCCCTCCTTGTGAGGACTGCCTCTTCATGCATGCACTGCGTGCAAACTACCAGGCTGCGATCTGGAGGAGAAGTCTTCAGAGCCAGCCATTTGTTGCGAACCCAACAGACTGCGGTTGGATGACAGATGAGGACGGTAAGCTTGCCGTCAACTGGATGCGAGGCTCACCAGCACCAGATGCTGTTATGCAGCTACTGTCTTGCAAGTGTGTGCGGTCATGCGAACTCCCTAAGTGTACTTGCCTCAGCAATGGTCTAAAATGCACGGACATGTGCAGGTTACAGACATGTCAGAACACGGCTATTGAAGAAGAGCTGGTGGCACAACAGTCAGATTCCGAGTCTGATGTAGATGATATTTAGGAGTAGTAATTTGCCATAATAGTATGTACAAGCCCATGGCATGCTTAGTGTGTATTTACAGGACTTGTATTAAATGTGACAATTACTATATGCATTTTGTTGACATTTAGGCATTCCTGTCCCCAAATTTGACATTTTAAAAAAATTCGGAATTTTCGGTAGGGTATGTCTATTCAAGAAGTGATAACGACCATTAAGCTACCAATGTGCAAGGGCTATCATATCAAAACAATAACTAGAGACATGTAGCAAGCTAAAAACACCTAAGAGAATTAGTCACCCCGGGTGGTACCGATATCCCAAAATTCGGGTCTTGGCTCATGGACTAAAAAGGGGTGATCGGATATGCGTTAAGGGGACAGTGGCTGTTTGTTCTATTAATTCATGTATTCATAATTATATTTTTTTAGTTTCCTCCCTAGACCTCCATCAAGCTTAGAAAAACACCCTCTAGATCCCCCTTCAAGATAAATTTTTAACTTTTTCGGTAAAACAATGTCCCGGCCGAAGGCCGGTTCCTCTTAAAATTGCAGGCTCGCTATCGCTAGCCAGGAAATAATCGATACCTAAATGGCACGAAAGGTCTTAAAATTGACAAACAAAATGGGGCGAAATGTGTTAAAATCGCCAAACTAATGGGCCAAACGTCTTATAATCTCAAAACTAGTGGGGCTATACATTAGAGAGAAGGGGGTCCAGAAAAATGGTCTGTCTCCCCTTAAGACAATGGAGAGAGCGGAAGGTATAAGAAGGAACTGGAGCAAAACGGCGAGAGGTGATAATGCAATGGAAATACGGAAAGGGAAACGGAAGAAGGGAGGGAAAAGTAAAAGCATGCATGTTTTGTCTATAGGTGGGGAGAATGTAGGTACAGTCGCGCTAATAAGTCATGTTCCAGCTGTCACTGCGTTTGGCTCGCTCTGTGCTGCATTAATGTCTGTCAGATGTTGAATAGGGTCGGCAACTGTAGGAACATGTGTGTATATTTCACTCGATATGAAGAAATGAAGCTTAGCTATTGCTGAAACCAATTATTCATCAAAACATACTTGGTGCTGAGACATCACTTATTAGCGCGACTGTACACTCGGATGCCATAGTCTCTAGCCCACTCATAAGAATTCGTGTACCTCCTCTGTTTGTCTTTATGCAATTACAACTATCAGGATTGCTATTTGGATAGAACTTGCTTCATAATAAATGGTATATATAGTTTTGTAGTTGATGTACAGAAAATTATATTCATGAATTCGGTTCCAAAGATGTACTTGCATAATTATAAATTGGTAAAGTTCACCAATATTTTTGAGTGGACTATGGTATTCGACCGTACCAATCGAGCAGGGCAGTACCCAGGGAAGGCCACTTTGGCATATGGTAAGAAATTGCTGGAACTCCTGTTTCATTTGTCTGGCTTATCCCACTGTTTCTATTTGTGCCTCACCTACACAGAGTAATCCAGCTAACTCTCCCAAACACGTCCTCCTCATATTCATTTCACTACACTTAGCAAGCACTCCACACTTCTATCTAACAACCTATTTTTGGTTCTCTGTCACCATTTTAACCTTGGAAGGGACACTTGCTGCAGTTGCCTTTGCTGTGTCTCCTTCATTCACATAGACAAGAATAAAAGGAAGCCAGAAATGCTATCGCCTAACTTCTGTAACTCAAAAAGGGTTTGTGCAAATGGTCTGAACATTGCAACACGGGTAGATAGATGGAGAAATTGGGTTTTGGAAGCATTAAAGGCAAAGGTTTTCTCTGCCCCTATTCTCTCTACCAATAAATGCCTACAGTGGGCGATTGAGGCGCTGAACGCAATGTTAACTGCGGTGCATTGTGGGAAATTGGCGACATCGCAGACCTATCGACCCTCCCTCTCCTTCAACAAGTCTTTAGTAAGAGCAGTTAGTCGACATTTCTGTAGCTGACACATACTTTGGTCTATGCATTCTGTTGCTTTATATATTTTAAAATCCCCATTATTAATAAATAACATGTTTACAATACAAAGTCAGCAAGTATTTTCACACCTATTTTGTAATGATAATTAATCAGCTTATACATATGTTTGTAGTTATTATCAGTTGCTTATGGACTTTCGCTTTATTACTATACTATATAAGCAAACCCGCGACTGACTGCATTTGTAAATGAATAACTTTATTTTATCCCCCCCTCAGTTACTAACCCATCTGTCCTCTACTAACTTCCTAATCCTGCCACGGACATTAGTTCCAGGGCAGTAATTCCCTTTCCAATGTTCCCTTACCCACTCTAAACCACTGTTTGGACACTTGATCCTCAGTGTTTTGGAGGACAAGCAACCTAGAAGGGTCACTAGATATGTTGTTGCTTGATTTCCTTTGTACTCCTTTGTACTAATGTAGTCTTATACTGTAAAATAAAAACATGTAGAATTACAAAAAATCGAGATAAACTGTGCACCGTATGTGTTGGGTATTGTTGATGTCGACAGGCGTAGCTCTGGCGCTACTTCGGAAGCGTCCACCAGAGGCCTCAGGTGAATTTTTGGTAGAGTCAAAGAAATAGTAGTTAGATCAGAAGATAAGTGTTCTATGGCTTCATTATGTATGTTTTTGAGGAATTGCTGGCTGGGGCGTTCTGGAATACAAATTGAGTAGTGTAAGGTAGAGTTGTCTGCGTATGAATGGATGGGACTGGAGGTTCAGTTGAGAAGATCATTTATGAAAATTAGAAAGAGAATAGGAGATAGGACAGAACCCTGAGGAACACCAGAGTTGATAGGATGAGGAAGTGAGCGAAGGCCGGAAAGGAAATTAAAGACAAAGGCACAGATGGAGGGATAGAAACCGAAAGAGGGTAGTTTAGAAATTAAAGATTTGTGCCAGACTCTATCGAAGGCCTTCGATATGTCTAGTGCAATAGAAAAGGTCTCACCGAAGTCCCAAAAGGAGGATGACCAAGAGTTAGTAAGATATGAAAGAAGATCACCAGTAGAGCGACCCTTGAGGAAACTATGCGAGCAATCTGAGAATAGATTATGAGAAGAGAAATGCTTAACCTCTCAGCAGCGCAGCCCCTGTAGTATACACCATACCGCTGTGCACAGGTGTTTCGATGCATTCCTCACTAAAATAATTAATTTACCATAAATATAATTAATACTTATCCATATGCGCATATTTTACGTTTAATATGAAGATAGTAACCTGTAACAACAATAAAACAAGTGGGACTAGTGTTTGTATGGCCAAAATCGCGAGTATATACGGAGCGGCCCATTCATGAAATGTGTAGCAGAGCGAGGCAACCCCACCTCTCGCAAGCTCTAGAGCATGACTGAGAGTCTCCCCCGCCCTGTACCTTACCTAACACACTCGCTACTCACATAACCACACCCTGCAACTGGCTTGCAGATGATAGCACGAAAATATACCAATGAATAAGGGAATAACAGGGAAAATAGGTGATAATTGAAGGGGGAAGGAGGGGACTTTGACAGATGTAGAGAAGTGATGAGAGGTAAGGAGGTGGGAAAAAAATAAAATAAAAACAAAAGTTTTAGGTGCTACTGGGGCCTTTTAAAAGTGTTTTTTTAGGCCTAGGATCTTAACCTCCTCAGACTGAAATAGTTAACTTACTGACGAGGAGGCGGGCTGCACGGTATTATCCCCACAACAGTCAAAATCTCACTGAGGGACCGTTAGAAGTCGGAGGAACTTGGAGTTGCCACCATTCGACAGATTCTGATCTAACTTGCTTAACTTACTGAGGCCTAAATGATGCTAGAGCGTCATATAACTTATTAGAGAGATATTAAGATAAGTTCATATGACGCTCTAGCGTCATATGAGTATTTTGGCAAAACCGCCATATGACGCTCTAGCGTCATATGAGTCGGAGAGTGTTAAGAGTCTCCCCGCAGTCGCCCAGTAAAACCTCGTAAGAGTCGCCCCGTAGCTGCCGGGTTAAGTAATTTGGAAGCAAGAATATTTTCAAATACTTTATAGATACAAGAGATGAGAGCAATTGGACGGTAGTTGGAGGGATGAGAACGGTCACCTTTCTTTGGAACAGGTTAAATGAGAGCAAACTTCCAGCATGAAAGGAAGACGTTAGAGGAGAGACAGAGACGAAAGAGTTTGCCTAGGCAGGGAGTCAGCATGGAAGCACAGTGTTTGAGTACAACAGGAATTCCCTGGCTGACTTCTCTCAAATGCTTGATATATAAATTCGATTACTCTGGTCGTATTTTCGTTATGATAGATTGGGGTGAAATCTGGCCTACTTATAAAGAACAGGGTATAGTTATCCACATCATTCTCTAACATTATTTTTATTAGCGGCAGAAGATTTCAGTTGACTGTAACATAGATGAAGTGTAGGGTATATAGGTTGTAGTGAAAGAAGTCCTTAGTTAGCTGGAATATAGATGGAGTGTTGGGTATATAGGTTGTAGTGGAAAAAAAAAAAAAAACTAATTCGTGAGCTGAAAGTTCGGGTGAGATATGAGCGCACTGATGTTAGTTACCTTTTATTTTCCTCTATTTTATTGTTATTATTCCTGCTGTAACTTAAATATCTGCAAACAGACAACACTTATTAAGGGGGGATGGGCCGGTTTTCTGGACCACTTTCTCCCTCATGTTTAGCCCCATTAGTTTTCAGATGTTAAGATGTTTGCCCCATTAGTTAGTCGATTTTAAGACCTTTCGCCCCATTTCTTCATCAATATTTAGACCTTTCGTGCTATTTAGGTGTCGAATTTTTCCCTGGCGAACGATAGTGAGCCTGTAATGTTGGAAGAACCGGCCTTAGGCCGGGACATTTTTCTACCGAAAAATTTACAAATGCATCTAGAAGGGAGATCTAATGGATGTTTTTTTGTTTTTAATTTGATGGAGGTCCAGGGAGGAAACTAGAAAAATAACGAATACATGCAAAAATCGCCCAAAAAGTGAACCACCTCCCCTTAACAAAACGATTCTAACAGAACAGTAACCCTTCACACACGCTTTTCACCAGGTATGCAATATATTTCTTATTTCACCCTTCTATACCGGCAGTGTCTTTTTAGTGTTATTCTTGCTATATTTAGACTATTTTGCGCTGTTTAACAAGGATCTGTGGTAGTAAAAAGGGTTGAGTGCGATAGTTAGAAGCCTGTTAATTGCTGGAATCCCTTTTTAGGCTGAATAAAATCGTCTAAATGTCGCTAGAATTAAAGAGACGTCGCCGGTAAAGAAGGAGTTAATTGACCCTCCTGTACTATCCCCAATACTCTGGTGAACGATGTTGCTGAATGGGTGTGTAATGATGAGTGTCTGTGTGTGTTAAGGGGGAGGTACAGTCTACGACAGAACTGTTGTCAAGGCCTGGGACAATGTTGTTAGTTCACCTGTCTTTTAAAAGATGGCGCTGTAATCGCTTCTAATAAAAGGGGGCGGGGTTGATTTGGGATTTGAAGGAGGAGGAGTCAAATGTGTGTGTGTGTGTGTGTGTGTGAGACCTGCACGCTGTAAATATTTGTATAAATATGTTTGTACACAAGACACGGCTATATTATAAGCCTAGCTCACTCTGGAAGCAAATAACTAACTCACTTACTTACAGTTTCTTACAGTAGATCCTCTGGAAAAAGGCAAACTAGGCCTGTGTATCCAGCTCAGTGCCAGTACTTGCACTACTGCGGTCGTTCACTGTGTTGGCGGCGGCGGCAGCAGACGCAACATTTTTACTATTCTGTATTTTTGCTTTATAATCAAACTTCAAATCTTGTCTTCCCCATGCTTTATCAAGATTACTTTCAAACTTCCTTATTGATTCGGAATCGACTACATACTGGGGCAGCATGTTCCACTCATTTACCACTCTATCACAAAATGAGTTCTTTGCCTTTTCAAGCCTATTCTTTCTTTGTAAATTTTCTTAGAGTGTCCTCTCGTTCTTGTTCCCTGTTCCCTCCCGCATCAAGAAGATACCTTCACACACATCCTCATCATACTTTCCTGACACTATCTTAAAAATCTCTATCATATCCCCTCTCTTTCTCCATTATAATGACCAGTTAACGATAATTCAAACAATCTGGTTGTAATGTTCTTAAGTTCATATGTATTGTTCAAGATTTTCTGCTTCAAATACTAAACTTTCACATTTGTATCCAAACATAATTAAAGTTAAATAAGTAAAGTGTATGTTACCTTGAATGTTATTGAATATTTCAATGTCACCATTATTATGATTGCGGTGAACATTGGAAGCACACACACACAGTATATATATATATATATATATATATATATATATATATATATATATATATACTGTATACAGGTTTTTAAAGGTAAGCACATCATATGCAACTTATATCATGTGGGGAGATTGTAGGCACCAATCGATCAGGGCTAGACCCAGGTGAGGTTATAGGCATGTGATAAAGAGTCGCTGGAACTCCTGTTTCATTTGCTTGGCCTCTCTTACTGATTTTCTTTGTGCCTCATTTACACTGAGAGCAATCCAGCTAGCTCTCACAAACACCTCCTCCTCCTATCCACTTCACTACACTAAACATGCACACCACACTTCATTCCTCCACACCAAAATTTAAAAAAACAAAATTATGAATTCTAGCCCAGCCTCGGAGTCCACCAGGGAGGGGGGCATAAATGCCTCCACACCCGACCGACCATCCCCTGACGACCCCACACAATTACCTGGATCTCGGCCAGTTACTCTTTCTATTAATTTCTGCAACATTCGCGGACTTTCCTCTAACTTTCACTCTGTTGAGCACCATCTCTCCTCCTACAAACCTGATTTTCTCTTCCTCACCGAAACTCAGGTGTGTGTAGCAACATCCAGCAGCCCCTTCTCTGTATCCTCCTACTTTCTCTATCCTAGTTTCAAAGCCAAAGGCAGATGTTGTGCATATGTGCACAACAAACTCACTTGCTCTCGTGTTCCCGATTTCGACTCCTCTGAATTCTCAACTTTATGGCTCAAACTTTCCTGTCATTCTCTTACTAAATATTTCTGTGCTGTCTATCTTTCCCCTAACTCTACCAAGTTTCCCAAATTCTTTGACTATCTAAACTCTACAGTGGAACACATTCTATCCATTTCTCCTTTCTCAGAAATCTCCATCTTAGGAGATTTCAACGTTCACCACCGCCAATGGCTCTCCTCTCACACTACTGATCCATCTGGTGAACAAGCCTACGTCTTTTCTATTCTAAATGACCTAGAGCAGTTAGTTCAGCAACCCACCCGTATCCCAGATCGCATCGGAGATCGGCCCAACATTCTTGACTTGTTTCTAACTTCTAACCCTTCTTCTTATACTGTAGATCTTGTCTCTCCTTTGGGCTCCTCCGACCATAAACTTATCTCTGTCACCTGTCCTATCTCTCCAGTACGGCCACCCGATCCTCCTAGCCGGCGGTGCTTGTGGCACTTTGGCGCTGCCGACTGGGAGGCTCTCCGGCAGTACTTCTTTGATGTCCCATGGAATTATTTCTGCTTCCGTGGCCGCGAGTGCTTAACGCATTACCGAGGTAATCCTATCGGGCATGGAAGCATACATTCCATTCTCTTTCTCTCAGACTAATGCTAAAAAAGCTTGGTTTACTCACGCCTGTTCTACTGCTGTCGCAATAAGGAGGAAGCATTCAAACGGTACCGACGCCTTAAATCTCAAGACTCTCATTCTTCCTATGTTTCTGCCCGGAATCAAGCCAAATCTGTTCTTCGACTTGCCAAACACTCTTTCATCAATAATAAATGCACTGAACTATCCAACTCTAGCTCTTCCCAAGCTTTCTGGCATCTAGCCAAAAACCTCTCCAACAATTTCTCTTCCTCGTCTTTCCCTCTCCTTTCCCACTCTGATGGCACAACCATCACTTCTTCCTCTGACAAAGCTAAACTCTTCGCTCAAACTTTTGCTAGAAACTCCACCTTGGATGATTCCGGTGCTATTCCTCCCTCTCCGCCCTCCTCTCTCTTACTTATGCCTAATATCTTAATCTCTTCTAAAGATGTACTTTCTACCCTCTCTGGGCTTGACACTAATAAGGCATACGGTCCGGACGGTGTTCCTCCTGTTGTTCTCAAAAACTGTGCTTCCGTGCTGACTCCCTGCCTAGGCAAACTCTTTCGTCTCTGTCTATCCTCTAACATCTTCCCTTCATGCTGGAAGTTTGCTCACATTCAACCTGTCCCAAAGAAGGGTGACCGCTCTCAACCCTCCAACTATCGTCCAATTGCTCTCATCTCTTGTCTTTCTAAAGTTTTGGAAACTATTCTTGCTTCCAAATTTCTTAAGCATTTTTCTTCTCATAATCTGCTCTCAGATCGCCAGTATGGCTTCCTTTAGGGTCGCTCTACTGGTGATCTTCTTTCATATCTTACTAACTCTTGGTCATCCTCCTTTCGGGACTTCGATGAGACTTTTTCTATTGCACTAGACATATCGAAAGCCTTCGATAGAGTCTGGCATAAACCTTTAATTTCTAAACTACCCTCCTTCGGTTTCTATCCCTCCATCTGTGCCTTTGTCTCTAATTTCCTTTCCGGCCGTTCCATAGCCGCGGTTGTGGACGGCCATTGTTCACTTCCTCACCCTATAAACTCTGGTGTTCCTCAGCGCTCTGTCCTATCTCCTATTATCTTTCTAATTTTTATAAATGATCTCCTTAACTGTACCTTAATTCCCATCCATTCATACGCAGACGACTCAACCTTACACTACTCCATTAGTTTTTCAGAACGCCCCAGCCACCATTCCCTCAACGACAAACGTAATGAAGCCATAGAACTCTTAAATTCTGATCTAAATAGTATTTCCAATTGGGGCAGAGAAAACCTTGTTAACTTTAATGCTTCCAAAACCCAATTTCTCCATCTATCTACCCGTCAGAATCTCCCAGCGGACTATCCCTTATTCTTCAACAATACAAAAATCAACCCTTCATCTTGCTCTCAATATTCTTGGTGTCTCTTTTTCTTCTGCTCTCATTTGGAAGGACCATATTACCAGTCTTGCTAAGGCAGCCTCCCAGAAGCTGGGTGTGCTCAACCGCCTTAGGGGGTTCTTTTCCCCTGCACAGCTTCTTGCTCTGTACAGGGGCATAGTGCGCCCTTGTATTGAGTATTGTTCACATGTGTGGGGAGGTTCCTCTCACACCGCTCTCCTAGACAAAGTTGAAAGGAAGGCCTTTCGTATCATTAACTCCCGTCCACTCACCAACTCTCTGCAATCTCTCGCTCTCCGCCGCAATGTTGCATCTCTCTCGCTATTCTATCGCTACTATAATAATCAGTGTTCCTCAGAGCTATTCCAGTGCATACCACCTCCTTTACGTAGGGCACGTGGTACCCGTCTTGCAACTCAGTCCCACCCCTACTCTGTGCAACTTGTTACGACCGGGCACTCGGGTACACTAGGGCTCTTACACAGGACTCGAGTATGGCTCGCTGCCACAACGGAAACACACGATCCCAACCCCAGAGTACTGCCAGCCGAACAAAAAACGCCACTACCCTCCAGAGTTCTATCTGCTATAACGGGGTATACAAGAACTCGGTACTAGCGTTTCACACAACAGACTAATAACAAGACGGGAGTTATCTAGTCTGGTCAACAATCAAACAAAGAAGAAAGTACTACAACACTAAAGAATAGTGTTGGCCGAAGCCGAAGTAATCCACCCTTGAACTAAGAACTTAAGAAGTCCTCCACCCTCTACTTCGGATCGGCACTATTACGTTACGTTAAACAATAGTCCTCGAGCATCAAGCAAGGAATCTTCTGATAAGTTAGATGCTTCTCGAATACTCATAAGAAGTAAGTATCGGATTTTGAACAGCAATTTAATGAATAACTCACTGGTAATTAAAGGCTTTAAATTGACATAAGAAGAATTATAAGAATAAGCAATAGGATATGGCAAACATTAAGAAGAAGTACTCCGACAATGCACTGGCAATAGCCTACTAAGATTGTGCTCGTGGGCCACTAATCTCTGAAGTAGCTAAGCGTGCCACACATGAAATCAATAGTGCTTAAACAATAATATACATAAGGAGAAGCTTCAATACTATGCTGTATCTGCTGGTCGAGCAAAGTCTAGCTGGGATATCTAAGGTTAAGAGACAATGGCTGAGCAAGCGGCTCGTAGCCTAGCGAGGTCCTTAAGACTGTGCGGCCAAATTACGGTAATTGACGGGATGCTCTCTTGAGAGATCCAGATCACTAGTATCTGGTTCTCTCCTGGCGATCCTCTCAAAGTCAAGCAAATGAGATAGCACAGTGTTGGGTGGCACAGGCAAAAGCCCTCACTCGCAACACAGTGCTAAACTCCCACGGTACACAGTCAGAAAGACCACCTAGGCGTTCCACGTCTCCGTTGCAATTGTACTGGTTCAACCGCAACCTAGTACTCATAGGAAATCACAACTCAGAAACCCTATCCCAGTCTAGCATTGCCTAAACCAGCAGAAAACAGGAACATGAATAATCGCACACAGGGAAATGCATATACGAGTGCAACAAACATCAATCAATCCTATTCTAGTTAACCCTTCCAAAAATAGGCTATCTAACAGGCACTTATCTCGTGAGAACTCAAGCGATAATACTTTGGCTGACTAAATCTGCACCAAAGGGGTCATGGAGGTTAAACAGGGACGAGAAGAGAAGAAGATAGGCTGTTCAGAGAGTAGAGAAAGTTCACATCAGTCGGAAGAATATGGATAGTTGCAAGGGATATGAGAAGTCGCTTTGCCTGATGAGTTCTAAGGGACAATGCGGCTAGACTTCCCTTTTTATACTCGGCCCTCTAGTGAGCATATCACCAACTACTAAGGACCGCCCACTGGCAATCATGACGTCATATTCTCTCTCAATCTGGGATCGACAAAGAACTTCCCACGCGCTGAAAGGGAGGAAGGGAGGAGGGAGGAGGGAATTAGGCCTACCGGCCCGCGTGGCGCACTCACTGATCCCCGTTACGTAATATCTCTCTCTCTCTCCTCTCATCATTACATATAAGTCCCACACACAATACTTATATCTAATGATATAAAATAGAACTCGTTGACTTAGAAGAAAACAAAATACATAATGATAATACTTATAGTACAACGGTTCACATAAACTGAGTTAGGAAACTCTACACAGACTACAGCCAAAGTTCCTGCCCTGACGATCCTAGCGAGAGTGGGGCCTGACTGGGCGTTCTGTACAGCATGCTCATACTCGACATGCGTCACAAACTCTCCAACCCAAGAGTGAAATGTTGCTCTCAAACTTTCTTCTACTCAACAGCTGAGCTCTGGAACTCTCTCCCAGAATCAGTCTTTCCCTCTTCCAATGACTTAAATTGCTTCAAACTCTGTCTCCAGGCATTTTGGCTCGAACGCCCCTTGATTTTGGCCTTGTCACTCTTTCAACTATGGGGGAGGCACTCACTATAGGCAGTTATGCCTTTTGCCTCCCTCAATCACATTGAAAAAAAAAATATATATATTAAATCAATAACAAGACCATCCACCAGCTGCATCAACTACCCCTTGTATTCTCGTTGGAAAAGAGTTAGAATAATTCCAATATTACCCTCCCACTCCGTCCTCTCCACCTATGCAATTCCACTATTACCCTCCCACTCCGTCCTCTCCACCTATGCAATTCTCCTCACATGGTCCACATTACAGTTCATAGACATGGTGGCCCACAAAATTTGATCTATTGAGGTTGATGTCAAACCTCCTTGTGGGCCACTAAAACACATGGATTTGTGGGTTGTCCTTTAGCCACTTCTGCACTACTAGGTTGGTGTGGATGGGCAAGTCGTTGTGATCAAGCCTGATGAAGTAAGGCTCAGGAACGGCCATAGCACAGACTGTGGGCAGCAGGACTTAGTCCACAATGCTATTATATTGGTCACTGGATATCTGGTCCTCCACAGTCACTCGTTCGTCGTCCTCCCTGGCCATTGTCCGAGATCTCCCACTTCTTGGCCACCTCTTTACTTCTCTTGCCTTTATCATATGAGTAGGAGTAAAAATGCCATTTCCGTTTTTACATCCGTAGACTTTATTGGAAAAAAAACCCACTGCCATTTCCGTTTTTACATCCGTAGACTTTATTGGAAAAGCCACTGCCATTTCCGTTTTTACATCCGTAGACTTTATTGAAAAAGCCACTGCCATTTCCGTTTTTACATCCGTAGACATTATTGAAAAAGCCCCTGCCAGAAAAAAAACCCTGCCATTTTCGTTTTTACATCCATAGACTTTATTGAAAAAGCCCCTGCCAGAAAAAAATGGGTCCAAAATGGCGACGGTTGTCCGGTAGTGACCAGTTAGGGGTAACCTGAGAAGTGTCCAAAAATGGCGACGGTTGTCCGGTAGTGGCGGAAAAGGTGACCTACCTGAGTGGGAGTGGCATCTGATAAATCAGTCCTCGTGGGAATTATAAAAGGCAAATACTGTCACAACTTTCATACATCCTTACTATTTTAAATATGACCGTCTCTCTCTATCTTTCTATCTCTCTCATTGTACACACACACACACACACACACACACGGTGCCCCGCCTACTCCTCTGGACCTCATTCGTGATCAAGTGTCAAGATAAACCTAGCCTAGTCTAACCTAGCCTAACTCTTTCTCTCTCTCTCCCTAACCTAGCCTAACCTAACCTAACCTAGCCTAGCCTAATCTAACCTAATCTAACCTAACCTAACCTAACCTAACCTAGCCTAACCCTTTCTCTCTCTCTCTCTGTATCTCTCTCTTTCATCATATTTTTCCACGCTATTCTTAGAGTTCAGATTTCAAGATACCAAGCCACCTGATTTCACCCATCTCCGTACCAACAATACTTTTGGGTCACCTGCTCCCATAAATCAGTCTACTATCTATATCTCTATCTCTATCTATATAGGTCTGACAGCGACCCTTTCTTTCATCATATTTTTTCCACGCTATTCTTAGAGTTCAGATTTCAAGATACCAAGCCACCTGATTTCACCCATCTCTGTACCAAAAATACTTTTGGGTCAGCTGCTCC
>JBAKBP010038457.1:0-16155 GCA_037953745.1 Lithodes maja
GATGCCATAGGCTCTAGCCCACTCATAAATATAAGAAAGTACACGCGGATGCCATAGGCTCTAGCCCACTCATAAAAATAAGAAAGTACACACGGATGCCACAGGCTCTAGCCCACTCATAAAGTACACGCGGATGCCATAGGCTCTAACCCACTCATAAATATAAGAAAGTACACACAGATGCCATAGGCTCTAGCCCACTCATAAATATAAGAAAGTACACGTGGATGCCATAGGCTCTAGCCCACTCATAAATATAAGAAAGTACACATGGATGCCATAGGCTCTAGCCCACTCATAAAGTACATGCGGATGCCATAGGCTCTAGCCCACTCATAAATATAAGAAAGTACACGCGGATGCCATAGGCTCTAGCCCACTCATAAATATAAGAAAGTACACGTGGATACCATAGGCTCTAGCCCACTCATAAATATAAGAAAGTACACGCGGATGCCATAGGCTCTAGCCCACTCATAAAGTACACGCGGATGCCATAGGCTCTAGCCCACTCATAAATATAAGGAAGTACACGCGGATGCCATAGGCTCTAGCCCACTCATAAATATAAGAAAGTACACACAGATGCCATAGGCTCTAACCCACTCATAAATATTAGAAAGTACACGCGGATGCCATAGGCTCTAGCCTACTCATAAATATAAGAAAGTACACACGGATGCCATAGGCTCTAGCCCACTCATAAATATAAGAAAGTACACGTGGATGCCATAGGCTCTAGCCCACTCATAAAGTACACACGGATGCCATAAGCTCTAGCCCACTCATAAATATAAGAAAGTACACGCAGATATCATCGGCTCTAGCCCACTCATAAAGTACACACGGATGCCATAGGCTCTAGCCCACTCATAAATATAAGAAAGTACACGCGGATGCCATAGGCTCTAGCCCACTCATAAATATAAGAAAGTACCTACGGATGCCATAGGCTCTAGCCCACTCATTAAGTACATGCGGATGCCATAGGCTCTAACCCACTCATAAATATAAGAAAGTACACGCAGATGCCCTAGACTCTAGCCCACTCATAAATATAAGAAAGTACACGCAGATGCCATAGGCTCTAGCCCACTCATAAATATAAGAAAGTACACATGGATGCCATAGGCTCTAGCCCACTCATAAATATAAGAAAGTACACGCGGATGCCATAGGCTCTAGCCCACTCATAAATATAAGAAAGTACACATGGATGCCATAGGCTCTAGCCCACTCATAAATATAAGAAAGTACACGCGGATGCCATAGGCTCTAGCCCACTCATAAATATAAGAAAGTACACGCGGATGCCATAGGCTCTAGCCCACTCATAATTATAAGAAAGTACACGCGGATGCCATAGGCTCTACCCCACTCATAAATATAAGAAAGTACACGCGGATGCCATAGGCTCTAGCCCACTAATAAATATAAGAAAGTTCACGCGGATGCCATAGGCTCTGGCCCACTCACAAAGTACATGCGGATGCCATAGGCTCTAGCCCACTCATGAATATAAGAAAATACACGCGGATGCCATAGGCTCTAGCCCACTCATAAATATAAGAAAGAACACGTGGATGCCATAGGCTCTAGCCCACTCATAAATATAAGAAAGTACATGCGGATGCCATAGGCTCTAGCCCACTCATAAATTACACGCGGATGCCATAGGCTCTTGCCCACTCATAAATATAAGGAAGTACACGCAGATGCCATAGGCTCTAGCCCACTCATAAATATAAAAAAACACACGGATGCCATAGGCTCTAGCCCACTCATAAATATAAGGAAGTACACGCAGATGCCATAGGCTCTAGCCCACTCATAAATATAAGAAAGTACACACGGATGCCATAGGCTCTAGCCCACTCATAAATATAAGAAAGTACACGCAGATGCCGTAGGCTCTAGCCCTCTTATAAATATAAGAAACTACACACGGATGCCATAGGCTCTAGCCCACTCATAAATATAAGAAAGTGCACGCGGATGCCATAGGCTCTAGCCCACTCATAAAGTACACGCGGATGCCATAGGCTCTAGCCCACTCATAAATATAAGAAAATACACGCGGATGCCATAGGCTCTAGCCCACTCATAAATATAAGAAAGTACACGCGGATGCCATAGGCTCTAGCCCACTCATAAACATAAGAAATTACACGTGGATGCCATAGGCTCTAGCCCACTCATAAATATAAGAAAGTACACACGGTTGTCATAGGCTCTAGCCCACTCATATATATAAGAAAGTACACGCAGATGCCATAGGCTCTAGCCCATTCATAAATATAAGAAAGTACACACAGATGCCATAGGCTCTAGCCCACTCATAAATATAAGAAAGTACACACGGATGCCATAGGCTCTAGCCCACTCATAAATATAAGAAAGTACACGCGGATGCCATAGGCTCTAGCCCACGCATAAATATAAGAAAGTACACACGGATGCCATAGGCTCTAGCCCACTCATAAAGTACACACGGAAGCCATAGGCTCTAGCCCACTCATAAATATAAGAAAGTACACATGGATGCCATAGGCTCTAGCCCACTCATATATATAAGAAAGTACACGCGGATGCCATAGGCTCTAGCCCACTCATAAATATAAGAAAGTACACGCGGATGCCATAGGCTCTACCCCACTCATAAATATAAGAAAGTACACACGGATGCCATAGGCTCTAGCCCACTCATAAATATAAGAAAGTTCACGCAGATGCCATAGGCTCTAGCCTACTCATAAAGTACACGCGGATGCCATAGGCTCTAGCCCACTCATAAATATAAGGAAGTACACGCGGATGCCATAGGCTCTAGCCCACTCATAAATATAAGAAAGTACACGCAGATGCCATAGGCTCTAGCCCACTCATAAATATAAGAAAGTACACACGGATGCCATAGGCTCTAGCCCACTCATAAATATAAGAAAGTACACGCAGATGCCATAGGCTCTAGCCCACTCATAAATATAAGAAAGTACACGCGGATGCCATAGGCTCTAGCCCACTCATAAAGTTCACACGGATGCCATAGGCTCTAGCCCACTCATAAATATAAGAAAGTACACGCGGATGCCATAGGCTCTAGCCCACTCATAAAAATAAGAAAGTACACACGGATGCCACAGGCTCTAGCCCACTCATAAAGTACACGCGGATGCCATAGGCTCTAACCCACTCATAAATATAAGAAAGTACACACAGATGCCATAGGCTCTAGCCCACTCATAAATATAAGAAAGTACACGCGGATGCCATAGGCTCTAGCCCACTCATAAATATAAGAAAGTTCACGCGGATGCCATAGGCTCTAGCCCACTCATAAAGTACATGCGGATGCCATAGGCTCTAGCCCACTCATAAATATAAGAAAGTACATGCGGATGCCATGGGCTCTAGCCCACTCATATATATAAGAAAGTACACATATATGCCATAGGCTCTAGCCCACTCATAAATATAAGAAAGTACACGCGGATGCCGTAGGCTCTAGCCCACTCATAAAGTACACGCAGATGCCATAGGCTCTAGCCCACTCATAAATATAAGGAAGTACACGCGGATGCCATAGGCTCTAGCCCACTCATAAATATAAGAAAGTACACACAGATGCCATAGGCTCTAGCCCACACATAAATATAAGAAAGTACACGCAGATGCCATAGGCTCTAGCCCACTTATAAATATAAGAAAGTACACGCAGATGCCGTAGGCTCTAGCCCTCTCATAAATATAAGAAAGTACACACGGATGCCATAGGCTCTAGCCCACTCATAAATATAAGAAAGTACACGCGGATGCCATAGGCTCTAGCCCACTCATAAAGTACACGCGGATGCCATAGGCTCTAGCCCACTCATAAATATAAGAAAATACACACGGATGCCATAGGCTCTAGCCCACTCATAAATATAAGAAAGTACACGCGGATGCCATAGGCTCTAGCCCACTCATAAACATAAGAAATTACACGTGGATGCCATAGGCTCTAGCCCACTCATAAATATAAGAAAGTACACACGGTTGTCATAGGCTCTAGCCCACTCATATATATAAGAAAGTACACGCAGATGCCATAGGCTCTAGCCCATTCATAAATATAAGAAAGTACACACAGATGCCATAGGCTCTAGCCCACTCATAAATATAAGAAAGTACACACGGATGCCATAGGCTCTAGCCCACTCATAAATATAAGAAAGTACACGCGGATGCCATAGGCTCTAGCCCACCCATAAATATAAGAAAGTACACACGGATGCCATAGGCTCTAGCCCACTCATTAAGTACACACGGAAGCCATAGGCTCTAGCCCACTCATAAATATAAGAAAGTACACATGGATGCCATAGGCTCTAGCCCACTCATATATATAAGAAAGTACACGCGGATGCCATAGGCTCTAGCCCACTCATAAATATAAGAAAGTACACGCGGATGCCATAGGCTCTACCCCACTCATAAATATAAGAAAGTACACACGGATGCCATAGGCTCTAGCCCACTCATAAATATAAGAAAGTTCACGCAGATGCCATAGGCTCTAGCCTACTCATAAAGTACACGCGGATGCCATAGGCTCTAGCCCACTCATAAATATAAGGAAGTACACGCGGATGCCATAGGCTCTAGCCCACTCATAAATATAAGAAAGTACACGCAGATGCCATAGGCTCTAGCCCACTCATATATATAAGATAGTACACACGGATGCCATAGGCTCTAGCCCACTCATAAATATAAGAAAGTACACGCAGATGCCATAGGCTCTAGCCCACTCATAAATATAAGAAAGTACACGCGGATGCCATAGGCTCTAGCCCACTCATAAAGTACACACGGATGCCATAGGCTCTAGCCCACTCATAAATATAAGAAAGTACACGCGGATGCCATAGGCTCTAGCCCACTCATAAAAATAAGAAAGTACACACGGATGCCACAGGCTCTAGCCCACTCATAAAGTACACGCGGATGCCATAGGCTCTAACCCACTCATAAATATAAGAAAGTACACACAGATGCCATAGGCTCTAGCCCACTCATAAATATAAGAAAGTACACACGGATGCCATAGGCTCTAGCCCACTCATAAATATAAGAAAGTACACGCGGATGCCATAGGCTCTAGCCCACTCATAAAGTACATGCGGATGCCATAGGCTCTAGCCCACTCATAAATATAAGAAAGTACACGCGGATGCCATGGGCTCTAGCCCACTCATATATATAAGAAAGTACATATATATGCCATAGGCTCTAGCCCACTCATAAATATAAGAAAGTACACGCAGATGCCGTAGGCTCTAGCCCACTCATAAAGTACACGCAGATGCCATAGGCTCTAGCCCCCTCATAAATATAAGGAAGTACACGCGGATGCCATAGGCTCTAGCCCACTCATAAATATAAGAAAGTACACACAGATGCCATAGGCTCTAGCCCACACATAAATATAAGAAAGTACACGCGGATGCCATAGGCTCTAGCCTACTCATAAATATAAGAAAATACACGCGGATGCCATAGGCTCTAGCCCACTCATAAATATAAGAATGTACATGCGGATGCCATCGGCTCTAGCCCACTCATAAAGTACACGCGGATGCCATAGGCTCTAGCCCACTCATAAATATAAGAATGTACACGTGGATGCCATAGGCTCTAGCCCACTCATAAATATAAGAAAGTACACACGGATGCCATAGGCTCTAGCCCACTCATTAAGTACACGCGGATGCCATAGGCTCTAACCCACTCATAAATATAAGAAAGTACACGCAGATGCCATAGGCTCTAGCCCACTCATAAATATAAGAAAGTACACGCAGATGCCATAGGCTCTACCCCACTCATATATATAAGAAAGTACACGCGGATGCCATAGGCTCTAGCCCACTCATAAATATAAGAATGTACACGCGGATGCCATAGGCTCTAGCCCACTCATAAATATAAGAAAGTACACACGGATGCCATAGGCTCTAGCCCACTCATAAATATAAGAAAGTACACGCGGATGCCATAGGCTCTAGCCCACTCATAAAGTACATGCGGATGCCATAGGCTCTAGCCCACTCATAAATATAAGAAAGTACACGCGGATGCCATAGGCTCTAGCCCACTCATAAATATAAGAAAGTACACGTGGATGCCATAGGCTCTAGCCCACTCATAAATATAAGAAAGTACACGCAGATGCCATAGGCTCTAGCCCACTCATAAAGTACACGCGGATGCCATAGGCTCTAGCCCACTCATAAATATAAGGAAGTACACGCGGATGCCATAGGCTCTAGCCCACTCATAAATATAAGAAAGTACACACGGATGCCACAGGCTCTAGCCCACTCATAAATATAAGAAAGTACACGCAGATGCCGTAGGCTCTAGCCCACTCATAAATATAAGAAAGTACACACGGATGCCATAGGCTCTAGCCCTCTCATAAATATAAGAAAGTACACGCGGATGCCATAGGCTCTAGCCCACTCATAAATATAAGAAAGTACACACGGATGCCATAGGGCTCTAGCCACTCATAAATATAAGAAAATACACGCGGATGACATAGGCTCTAGCCCACTCATAAATATAAGAAAGTACACACGGATGCCATAGGCTCTAGCCCACTCATAAATATAAGAAAGTGCACGTGGATGCCAAAGGCTCTAGCCCACTCATAAATATAAGAAAGTACACACGGATGTCATAGGCTCTAGCCCACTCATAAATATAATGAAGTACACACGGATGCCATAGGCTCTAGCCCACTCAAAAATATAAGAAAGTACACGCGGATGCCATAGGCTCTAGCCCACTCATAAATATAAGAAAGTACACACGGATGCCATAGGCTCTAGCCCACTCATAAATATAAGAACGTACACACGGATACCATAGGCTCTAGCCCACTCATAAATATAAGAAAGTACACGCGGATGCCATAGGCTCTAGCCCACTCATAAATATAAGAAAGTACACGCGGATGCCGTAGGCTCTAGCCCACTCATAAATATAAGAAAGTACACGCGGATGCCATAGGCTCTAGCCCACTCATAAATATAAGAAAGGTTATGCGGATGCCATAGGCTCTAGCCCACTCATAAAGTACACACGGATGCCATAGGCCCTAGCCCACTCAAAAATATAAGAAAGTACACGCGGATGACATAGGCTCTAGCTCACTCATAAATATAAGAAAGTACACGCGGATGCCATCGGCTCTAGCCCACTCATAAAGTACATGCGGATGCCATAGGCTCTAGCCCACTCATAAATATAAGAAAGTACACGCGGATGCCATAGGCTATAGCCCACTCATAAATATAAGAAAGTACCCACGGATGCCATAGGCTCTAGCTCACTCATTAGTACACGCGGATGCCATAGGCTCTAGCCCACTCATAAATATAAGAAAGTACACTCGGATGCCATAGGCTCTAGCCCACTCATAAATATAAGAAAGTACACACAGATGCCATAGGCTCTAGCCCACTCATAAATATAAGAAAGTACACGCGGATGCCATAGGCTCTAGCCCACTCATAAATATAAGAAAGTACATGCGGATGTCATAGGCTCTAGCCCACTCATAAATATAAGAAAGTACACACGGATGCCATAGGCTCTAGCCCACTCATAAATATAAGAAAGTACATGTGGATGCCATAGGCTCTAGCTCACTCATAAATATAAGAATGTACACGCGGATGCCAAAGGCTCTAGCCCACTCATAAATATAAGAAAGTACACGCGGATGTCATAGGCTCTAGCCCACTCATAAATATAAGAAAGTACACACGGATGCCATAGGCTCTAGCCCACTCATAAAGTACACGCGGATGCCATAGGCTGTAGCCCACTCATAAATATAAGAAAGTACACACGGATGCCACAGGCTCTAGCCCACTCATAAATATAAGATAGTACACGCGGATGCCATAGGCTCTAGCCCACTCATAAATATAAGAAAGTACACGCGGATGCCATAGGCTCTAGCCCACTCATAAATATGAGAAAGTACACACGGATGCCATAGGCTCTAGCCCACTCATAAATATAAGAAAGTACACGCAGATGACATAGGCTCTAGCCTACTCATAAATATAAGAAACTACACACGGATGCCATAGGCTCTAGCCCACTCATAAATATAAGAAAGTACACGCAGATGCCATAGGCTCTAGCCCACTCATAAATATAAGAAAGTACACGCGGATGCCATAGGCTCTAGCCCACTCATAAAGTACACGTGGATGCCATAGGCTCTAGCCCACTCATAAATATAAGAAAGTACACGCGGATGCCATAGGCTCTAGCCCACTCATAAAAATAAGAAAGTACACACGGATGCCACAGGCTCTAGCCCACTCATAAAGTACACGCGGATGCCATAGGCTCTAACCCACTCATAAATATAAGAAAGTACACGCAGATGCCATAGGCTCTAGCCCACTCATAAATATAAGAAAGTACACGCGGATGCCATAGGCTCTAGCCCACTCATAAATATAAGAAAGTACACATGGATGCCATAGGCTCTAGCCCACTCATAAAGTACATGCGGATGCCATAGGCTCTAGCCCACTCATAAATATAAGAAAGTACACGCGGATGCCATAGGCTCTAGCCCACTCATAAATATAAGAAAGTACACGTGGATACCATAGGCTCTAGCCCACTCATAAATATAAGAAAGTACACGCGGATGCCATAGGCTCTAGCCCACTCATAAAGTACACGCGGATGCCATAGGCTCTAGCCCACTCATAAATATAAGGAAGTACACGCGGATGCCATAGGCTCTAGCCCACTCATAAATATAAGAAAGTACACACAGATGCCATAGGCTCTAACCCACTCATAAATATTAGAAAGTACACGCGGATGCCATAGGCTCTAGCCTACTCATAAATATAAGAAAGTACACACGGATGCCATAGGCTCTAGCCCACTCATAAATATAAGAAAGTACACGTGGATGCCATAGGCTCTAGCCCACTCATAAAGTACACACGGATGCCATAAGCTCTAGCCCACTCATAAATATAAGAAAGTACACGCAGATGCCATCGGCTCTAGCCCACTCATAAAGTACACACGGATGCCATAGGCTCTAGCCCACTCATAAATATAAGAAAGTACACGCGGATGCCATAGGCTCTAGCCCACTCATAAATATAAGAAAGTACCTACGGATGCCATAGGCTCTAGCCCACTCATTAAGTACATGCGGATGCCATAGGCTCTAACCCCCTCATAAATATAAGAAAGTACACGCAGATGCCCTAGACTCTAGCCCACTCATAAATATAAGAAAGTACACGCAGATGCCATAGGCTCTAGCCCACTCGTAAATATAAGAAAGTACACATGGATGCCATAGGCTCTAGCCCACTCATAAATATAAGAAAGTACACGCGGATGCCATAGGCTCTAGCCCACTCATAAATATAAGAAAGTACACGCGGATGCCATAGGCTCTAGCCCACTCATAATTATAAGAAAGTACACGTGGATGCCATAGGCTCTACCCCACTCATAAATATAAGAAAGTACACGCGGATGCCATAGGCTCTAGCCCACTAATAAATATAAGAAAGTTCACGCGGATGCCATAGGCTCTAGCCCACTCACAAAGTACATGCGGATGCCATAGGCTCTAGCCCACTCATGAATATAAGAAAATACATGCGGATGCCATAGGCTCTAGCCCACTCATAAATATAAGAAAGTACACGTGGATGCCATAGGCTCTAGCCCACTCATAAATATAAGAAAGTACATGCAGATGCCATAGGCTCTAGCCCACTCATAAATTACACACGGATGCCATAGGCTCTAGCCCACTCATAAATATAAGGAAGTACACGCAGATGCCATAGGCTCTAGCCCACTCATAAATATAAGAAAACACACGGATGCCATAGGCTCTAGCCCACTCATAAATATAAGGAAGTACACGCAGATGCCATAGGGTCTAGCCCACTCATAAATATAAGAAAGTACACACGAATGCCATAGGCTCTAGCCCACTCATAAATATAAGAAAGTACACGCAGATGCCGTAGGCTCTAGCCCTCTTATAAATATAAGAAAGTACACATGGATGCCATAGGCTCTAGCCCACTCATAAATATAAGAAAGTACACGCGGATGCCATAGGCTCTAGCCCACTCATAAACATAAGAAATTACACGTGGATGCCATAGGCTCTAGCCCACTCATAAATATAAGAAAGTACACACGGTTGTCATAGGCTCTAGCCCACTCATATATATAAGAAAGTACACGCAGATGCCATAGGCTCTATCCCATTCATAAATATAAGAAAGTACACACAGATGCCATAGGCTCTAGCCCACTCATAAATATAAGAAAGTACACACGGATGCCATAGGCTCTAGCCCACTCATAAATATAAGAAAGTACATGCGGATGCCATAGGCTCTAGCCCACTCATAAATATAAGAAAGTCCACACGGATGCCATAGGCTCTAGCCCACTCATAAATATAAGAAAGTACACGCGGATGCCAAAGGCTCTAGCCCACTCATAAATATAAGAAAGTACACATGGATGCCATAGGCTCTAGCCCACTCATAAATATAAGAAAGTACACACGGATGCCATAGGCTCTAGCCCACTCATAAAGTACACACAGAAGACATAGGCTCTAGCCCACTCATAAATATAAGAAAGTACACGCAGATGCCGTAGGCTCTAGCCCACTCATAAATATAAGAAAGTAAACGCAGATAGCCATAGGCTCTAGCCCACTCATAAATATAAGAAAGTACACGCGGATGCCATAGGCTCTACCCCTCTCATAAATATAAGAAAGTACATGCGGATGCCATAGGCTCTAGCCCACTCATAAATATAAGAAAGTTCACGCAGATGCCATAGGCTCTAGCCCACTCATAAAGTACATGCGGATGCCATAGGCTCTAGCCCACTCATGAATATAAGAAAGTACATGCGGATGTCATAGGCTCTAGCCCACTCATAAATATAAGAAAGTACACGTGGATGCCATAGGCTCTAGCCCACTCATAAATATAAGAAAGTACACGCGGATGCCATAGACTCTAGTCCACTCATAAAGTACACGCGGATCCCATGGGCTCTAGCCCACTCATAAATATAAGGAAGTACACGCGGATGCCATAGGCTCTAGCCCACTCATAAATATAAGAAAGTACACACGGATGCCATAGGCTCTAGCCCACTCATAAATTACACGCGGATGCCATAGGCTCTTGCCCACTCATAAATATAAGGAAGTACACGCAGATGCCATAGGCTCTAGCCCACTCATAAATATAAAAAAACACACGGATGCCATAGGCTCTAGCCCACTCATAAATATAAGAAAGTACACACGGATGCCATAGGCTCTAGCCCACTCATAAATATAAGAAAGTACACGCAGATGCCGTAGGCTCTAGCCCTCTTATAAATATAAGAAACTACACACGGATGCCATAGGCTCTAGCCCACTCATAAATATAAGAAAGTGCACGCGGATGCCATAGGCTCTAGCCCACTCATAAAGTACACGCGGATGCTATAGGCTCTAGCCCACTCATAAATATAAGAAAATACACGCGGATGCCATAGGCTCTAGCCCACTCATAAATATAAGAAAGTACACGCGGATGCCATAGGCTCTAGCCCACTCATAAACATAAGAAATTACACGTGGATGCCATATGCTCTAGCCCACTCATAAATATAGGAAAGTACACACGGTTGTCATAGGCTCTAGCCCACTCATATATATAAGAAAGTACACGCAGATGCCATAGGCTCTAGCCCATTCATAAATATAAGAAAGTACACACAGATGCCATAGGCTCTAGCCCACTCATAAATATAAGAAAGTACACACGGATGCCATAGGCTCTAGCCCACTCATAAATATAAGAAAGTACACGCGGATGCCATAGGCTCTAGCCCACTCATAAATATAAGAAAGTACACACGGATGCCATAGGCTCTAGCCCACTCATAAAGTACACACGGAAGCCGTAGGCTCTAGCCCACTCATAAATATAAGAAAGTACACATGGATGCCATAGGCTCTAGCCCACTCATATATATAAGAAAGTACACGCGGATGCCATAGGCTCTAGCCCACTCATAAATATAAGAAAGTACACGCGGATGCCATAGGCTCTACCCCACTCATAAATATAAGAAAGTACACACGGATGCCATAGGCTCTAGCCCACTCATAAATATAAGAAAGTTCACGCAGATGCCATAGGCTCTAGCCTACTCATAAAGTACACGCGGATGCCATAGGCTCTAGCCCACTCATAAATATAAGGAAGTACACGCGGATGCCATAGGCTCTAGCCCACTCATAAATATAAGAAAGTACACGCAGATGCCATAGGCTCTAGCCCACTCATAAATATAAGAAAGTACACACGGATGCCATAGGCTCTAGCCCACTCATAAATATAAGAAAGTACACGCAGATGCCATAGGCTCTAGCCCACTCATAAATATAAGAAAGTACACGTGGATGCCATAGGCTCTAGCCCACTCATAAAGTTCACACGGATGCCATAGGCTCTAGCCCACTCATAAATATAAAAAGTACACGCGGATGCCATAGGCTCTAGCCCACTCATAAAAATAAGAAAGTACACACGGATGCCACAGGCTCTAGCCCACTCATAAAGTACACGCGGATGCCATAGGCTCTAACCCACTCATAAATATAAGAAAGTACACACAGATGCCATAGGCTCTAGCCCACTCATAAATATAAGAAAGTACACGCGGATGCCATAGGCTCTAGCCCACTCATAAATATAAGAAAGTTCACGCGGATGCCATAGGCTCTAGCCCACTCATAAAGTACATGCGGATGCCATTGGCTCTAGCCCACTCATAAATATAAGAAAGTACATGCGGATGCCATGGGCTCTAGCCCACTCATATATATAAGAAAGTACACATATATGCCATAGGCTCTAGCCCACTCATAAATATAAGAAAGTACACGCGGATGCCGTAGGCTCTAGCCCACTCATAAAGTACACGCAGATGCCATAGGCTCTAGCCCACTCATAAATATAAGGAAGTACACGCGGATGCCATAGGCTCTAGCCCACTCATAAATATAAGAAAGTACACACAGATGCCATAGGCTCTAGCCCACACATAAATATAAGAAAGTACACGCAGATGCCATAGGCTCTAGCCCACTTATAAATATAAGAAAGTACACGCAGATGCCGTAGGCTCTAGCCCTCTCATAAATATAAGAAAGTACACACGGATGCCATAGGCTCTAGCCCACTCATAAATATAAGAAAGTACACGCGGATGCCATAGGCTCTAGCCCACTCATAAAGTACACGCGGATGCCATAGGCTCTAGCCCACTCATAAATATAAGAAAATACACACGGATGCCATAGGCTCTAGCCCACTCATAAATATAAGAAAGTACACGCGGATGCCATAGGCTCTAGCCCACTCATAAACATAAGAAATTACACGTGGATGCCATAGGCTCTAGCCCACTCATAAATATAAGAAAGTACACACGGTTGTCATAGGCTCTAGCCCACTCATATATATAAGAAAGTACACGCAGATGCCATAGGCTCTAGCCCATTCATAAATATAAGAAAGTACACACAGATGCCATAGGCTCTAGCCCACTCATAAATATAAGAAAGTACACACGGATGCCATAGGCTCTAGCCCACTCATAAATATAAGAAAGTACACGCGGATGCCATAGGCTCTAGCCCACCCATAAATATAAGAAAGTACACACGGATGCCATAGGCTCTAGCCCACTCATTAAGTACACACGGAAGCCATAGGCTCTAGCCCACTCATAAATATAAGAAAGTACACATGGATGCCATAGGCTCTAGCCCACTCATATATATAAGAAAGTACACGCGGATGCCATAGGCTCTAGCCCACTCATAAATATAAGAAAGTACACGCGGATGCCATAGGCTCTACCCCACTCATAAATATAAGAAAGTACACACGGATGCCATAGGCTCTAGCCCACTCATAAATATAAGAAAGTTCACGAAGATGCCATAGGCTCTAGCCTACTCATAAAGTACACGCGGATGCCATAGGCTCTAGCCCACTCATAAATATAAGGAAGTACACGCGGATGCCATAGGCTCTAGCCCACTCATAAATATAAGAAAGTACACGCAGATGCCATAGGCTCTAGGCCACTCATAAATATAAGATAGTACACACGGATGCCATAGGCTCTAGCCCACTCATAAATATAAGAAAGTACACGCAGATGCCATAGGCTCTAGCCCACTCATAAATATAAGAAAGTACACGCGGATGCCATAGGCTCTAGCCCACTCATAAAGTACACACGGATGCCATAGGCTCTAGCCCACTCATAAATATAAGAAAGTACACGCGGATGCCATAGGCTCTAGCCCACTCATAAAAATAAGAAAGTACACACGGATGCCACAGGCTCTAGCCCACTCATAAAGTACACGCGGATGCCATAGGCTCTAACCCACTCATAAATATAAGAAAGTACACACAGATGCCATAGGCTCTAGCCCACTCATAAATATAAGAAAGTACACGCGGATGCCATAGGCTCTAGCCCACTCATAAATATAAGAAAGTACACGCGGATGCCATAGGCTCTAGCCCACTCATAAAGTACATGCGGATGCCATAGGCTCTAGCCCACTCATAAATATAAGAAAGTACACGCGGATGCCATGGGCTCTAGCCCACTCATATATATAAGAAAGTACACATATATGCCATAGGCTCTAGCCCACTCATAAATATAAGAAAGTACACGCGGATGCCGTAGGCTCTAGCCCACTCATAAAGTACACGCAGATGCCATAGGCTCTAGCCCACTCATAAATATAAGGAAGTACACGCGGATGCCATAGGCTCTAGCCCACTCATAAATATAAGAAAGTACACACAGATGCCATAGGCTCTAGCCCACACATAAATATAAGAAAGTACACGCGGATGCCATAGGCTCTAGCCTACTCATAAATATAAGAAAATACACGCGGATGCCATAGGCTCTAGCCCACTCATAAATATAAGAATGTACATGCGGATGCCATAGGCTCTAGCCCACTCATTAAGTACACACGGATGCCATAGGCTCTAACCCACTCATAAATATAAGAAAGTACACGCAGATGCCATAGGCTCTAGCCCACTCATAAATATAAGAAAGTACACGCAGATGCCATAGGCTCTACCCCACTCATATATATAAGAAAGTACACGCGGATGCCATAGGCTCTAGCCCACTCATAAATATAAGAATGTACACGCGGATGCCATAGGCTCTAGCCCACTCATAAATATAAGAAAGTACACACGGATGCCATAGGCTCTAGCCCACTCATAAATATAAGAAAGTACACGCGGATGCCATAGGCTCTAGCCCACTCATAAAGTACATGCGGATGCCATAGGCTCTAGCCCACTCATAAATATAAGAAAGTACACGCGGATGCCATAGGCTCTAGCCCACTCATAAATATAAGAAAGTACACGTGGATGCCATAGGCTCTAGCCCACTCATAAATATAAGAAAGTACACGCAGATGCCATAGGCTCTAGCCCACTCATAAAGTACACGCGGATGCCATAGGCTCTAGCCCACTCATAAATATAAGGAAGTACACGCGGATGCCATAGGCTCTAGCCCACTCATAAATATAAGAAAGTACACACGGATGCCATAGGCTCTAGCCCACTCATAAATATAAGAAAGTACACGCAGATGCCGTAGGCTCTAGCCCACTCATAAATATAAGAAAGTACACACGGATGCCATAGGCTCTAGCCCTCTCATAAATATAAGAAAGTACACGCGGATGCCATAGGCTCTAGCCCACTCATAAATATAAGAAAGTACACACGGATGCCATAGGCTCTAGCCCACTCATAAATATAAGAAAATACACGCGGATGACATAGGCTCTAGCCCACTCATAAATATAAGAAAGTACACACGGATGCCATAGGCTCTAGCCCACTCATAAATATAAGAAAGTGCACGTGGATGCCAAAGGCTCTAGCCCACTCATAAATATAAGAAAGTACACACGGATGTCATAGGCTCTAG
>JBAKBP010038458.1:0-16155 GCA_037953745.1 Lithodes maja
GGACCAGTTGATGGTGCCGCGGGAGTGCAGGGATAGCCTACTGAGTTTGGCGCATGACACACCGCTGGCAGGACATTTGGGGGTAAGAAAAACGGTGGCGGCTTTGGGGAAGTTGTTTTGGTGGCCGGGGATGAAGTCTCATGTGCAGTCCTGGATAAACTCATGTGATATTTGTCAACGGGTCGGGAAACCAAACCAAGTTATTCCTAAAGCTCCGTTGCACCCTATTCCTGTAATTGGGCCACCTTTTAGTAAGATTGTTGTTGACATGGTTGGTCCCCTCCCTCCCACAAAGGCTGGTAATAAATTTTTGTTAACCATCATGGATGTTGCCACTAGATACCCCGATGCATACCCCATGAAAAACGGCATGGCTAAGACGGTAGTCAGTAACTTGTTGTGGTACTTTTCAAGGTACGGGTACCCGGAGGAGATTCAGTCTGATCAGGGGTCCAATTTCACCTCCAATCTCTTTAAGCAAACAATGCAACAGCATGGAATACGGGCGGTGGTATCGTCAGCGTATCACCCTGAGAGCCAAGGGGTGCTTGAGCGGTGGCATGCCACCCTTAAAAGCATGCTCAGGTGTTATTGTGCTGATAACGGAAGAGATTGGGATCTTGGATTGCCGTATGTACTGTTTGCTGCTCGGGAAGTGCCTGGTGAGAGCCTGGGATTTAGTCCAAACGAGCTGATTTTTGGACACCGAGTCAGGGGCCCCCTTAATATGCTGCGGGAAATTTGGGAAGGAACTGTGCCGCCTTGTTCCTTGTTGAAGTATGTGTTTGAAAGCCGTGAGCGCATGCTTAAGAGTCTGGAGATGGCAGGTCGGAATTTAACAGGGTCACAAGCTTTAATGAAGGACAGGTATGATCGCAAAGTGAAGCTCCGGGAGTTCATTGTGGGACAGGAGGTGTTGATTTTGTTGCCTTTGGTGGGTAACCCCTTGTCGGCGAAGTATACTGGACCCTATAAAATTGTGGAGAAAATTTCGGACCTAGATTACCTTGTTGCCACTCCAGACAGGAGGAAGAAAAATCAGTTATGTCACGTGAACCTGATAAAAGAGTATGTGAGGCGCCCCTCTGAGCCTCTCACTGTCCCTGTGTTGGCTTGTTGCGGCCGTGGTGGAGAAGGAGAGGGGGACAGTCAAGCTTCAGAGGAGGATAGCTGGGATCACCATGTTTCAGCGGATCAGTGGGCGGGGAACTCGAGCCTAAGGGCTGACGAGGCTATAGCCCATTTGCCTGAGCCGCAATTTGAAGCTATCCGTCAGTTGCTCGGTTCATACCCCACTGTATTTGCTGAACACCCAGGCCTCACTACTCAGGCTATGCATGATGTTGACGTGGGGGACCATCTACCCTTTAAGTCAATCCCGTACCGTGTGCCCCCCATAAAACTACCCGCTCTGAGGGATGAGTTGGAGTATATGCTCGGTAGAGGGTTGATAGAGAAAGGCACCGTTAAATGGACTTCCCCCGTAACACTGCAGCCTAAGCCAGATGGCAAGGTACGCTTCTGTATTGATTTCCGTAGGCTAAACGGTTTGACTCCAACTAACCCATATCCTCTTCCTCGGGTTGATGATAGTGTTGATAAAATTGGTAATGCTCGGTTTTTGTCTAAAGTAGATTTAGTAAAAGGTTGCTGGCAAGTACCTTTGTCCGAGCGTGCTAAAGAGGTATGTGGTTTTGTGGTGGACGGGAGTACTTACCGGTGTAATGTTATGCCCTACGGACTTAAGAATGCACCAGCAACGTGTCAGAGCCTGATGAATGAAAGTGAAAAGGACAATGATGCGCTGGGGCATTTCGAGATCTATGTTCCAGCCTATGGTCCGGTCGGTGTAGTTTACCCAGATCATTACCCTCTCGAGATCTTGGACCAGTTTCACAATCGGAATATGAGGCTGACCAGGTGGTCACTAAGGTTATTGGTATATAACCTGGACATAAGCCATATTGCCGGTTGTGACAACGAGGTTGCATGTGGTCGTTCAGGGGTATATGATCCTGGGTAGATTGACACACGGGTAGCCTCCTGCTTTGGTTTGAGTAGTATTTTGCGCTTGGTGCTTGTTGGCTCGCGGTTGTAGCCCAGCGTATTGGGTCGTAAAGCAGGATTGTTGAGCGTTTGGTATAGAAGAAAATAGGCTGCCCTTATAGTGCAGCCGGAAAAAAACATATTAAAATATAAAAATCATATAAAAACTCTTTCTTTTTGATATAGATAATTGTATAAGTTTGTCATAGCCTATAGTGTTTGGGTAGTCCACGAACTATCAAACGGCTGAGCTGCTGTAAGCTCGCTCTGGGAGCATGATATTATGTCTTTTACTATTGTTGGGAGGAGTTATGAAATGTGAATTTTTTTTTTATAAGATGTGTTTTAGTGATAAACTCAGCGTTGTTTTAGTGCCATGCGGTCGCTGGGTGTGAGGGGTTTGATGGGGTTCTGTATATCAGATTTTAGCTCAGGGTTGAGCAAGTAAAATCTTGGGGGAGGTGTGACGCATGTCGAGTATGAGCATGCTGTACAGAACGCCCAGTCAGGCCCCACCCTCGCTAGGATCGTCAGGGCAGGAACTTTGGCTGTAGTCTGTGTAGAGTTTCCTAACTCAGTTTATGTGAACCGTTGTACTATAAGTATTATCATTATGTATTTTGTTTTCTTCTAAGTCAACGAGTTCTATTTTATATCATTAGATATAAGTATTGTGTGTGGGACTTATATACAATGATGAGAGAGAGAGTTATGTAACGACGGCCAGTGAGCGCGCCACGAGGTGTGATAGGCCTAATTCCCTCCTCCCTTCCTCCCTTTCAGCGCGTGGGAAGTTCTTTGTCGATCCCAGATTGAGAGAGAATATGACGTCATGATTGCCAGTGGGCGGTCCTTAGTAGTTGGCGTTATGCTCACTAAAGGGCCGAGTATAAAAAGGGAGGTCCCGCCGCATTTTCCTCAGAACTCATCAGGCAAAGCGACTTCTCATATCCCTTGCAACTATCCATATTCTTCCGACTGATGTGAACTTTCTCTACTCTCTGAACAGCCTATCTTCTTCCCTTCTCGTCCCTGTTTAACCTCCATGACCCCTTTGGTGCAGATTTAGTCAGCCAAAGTATTATCGCTTGAGTTCTCACGAGATAAGTGCCTGTTAGATAGCCTATTTTTGGAAGGGTTAACTAGAATAGGATTGATTGATGTTTGTTGCACTCGTATATGCATTTCCCTGTGTGCGATTATTCATGTTCCTGTTTTCTGCTGGTTTAGGCAATGCTAGACTGGGATAGGGTTTCTGAGTTGTGATTTCCTATGAGTACTAGGTTGCGGTTGAACCAGTACAATTGCAACGGAGACGTGGAACGCCTAGGTGGTCTTTCTGACTGTGTACCGTGGGAGTTTAGCACTGTGTTGCGAGTGAGGGCTTTTGCCTGTGCCACCCAACACTGTGCTATCTCATTTGCTTGACTTTGAGAGGATCGCCAGGAGAGAACCAGATACTAGTGATCTGGATCTCTCAAGAGAGCATCCCGTCAATTACCGTAATTTGGCCGCACAGTCTTAAGGACCTCGCTAGGCTACGAGCCGCTTGCTCAGCCATTGTCTCTTAACCTTAGATATCCCAGCTAGACTTTGCTCGACCAGCAGATACAGCATAGTATTGAAGCTTCTCCTTATGTATATTATTGTTTAAGCACTATTGATTTCATGTGTGGCACGCCTAGCTACTTCAGAGATTAGTGGCCCCCGAGCACAATCTTAGTAGGCTATTGCCAGTGCATTGTCGGAGTACTTCTTCTTAATGTTTGCCATATCCTATTGCTTATTCTTATAATTCTTCTTATGTCAATTTAAAGCCTTTAATTACCAGTGAGTTATTCATTAAATTGCTGTTCAAAATCCGATACTTACTTCTTATGAGTATTCGAGAAGCATCTAACTTATCAGAAGATTCCTTGCTTGATGCTCGAGGACTATTGTTTAACGTAACGTAATAGTGCCGATCCGAAGTAGAGGGTGGAGGACTTCTTAAGTTCTTAGTTCAAGGGTGGATTACTTCGGCTTCGGCCAACACTATTCTTTAGTGTTGTAGTACTTTCTTCTTTGTTTGATTGTTGACCAGACTAGATAACTCCCGTCTTGTTATTAGTCTGTTGTGTGAAACGCTAGTACCGAGTTCTTGTATACCCCGTTATAGCAGATAGAACTCTGGAGGGTAGTGGCGTTTTTTGTTCGGCTGGCAGTACTCTGGGGTTGGGATCGTGTGTTTCCGTTGTGGCAGCGAGCCATACTCGAGTCCTGTGTAAGAGCCCTAGTGTACCCGAGTGCCCGGTCGTAACAAGGTCGACATGCGTCACATCTGGCACCTTCAACATGAGGGAGAAGGGGTTCCATAACAAACCTACACCTGCCAGTATAAAGGCAGTGTGACTCAAGCGATGTTTCCGGCAATGTTTACGAGCACTTGTAGTCTGGCACCTTCAACATGAGGGAGAAGGGGTTCCATAACAAACCTACACCTGCCAGTATAAAGGCGGTGTGACTCAAGCAATGTTTCCGGCAATGTTTACGAGCACTTGTAGTCTGGCACCTTCAACATGAGGGAGAAGGGGTTCCATAACAAACCTACACCTGCCAGTATAAAGGCGGTGTGACTCAAGCGATGTTTCCGGCAATGTTTACGAGCACTTGTAGTCTGGCACCTTCAACATGAGGGAGAAGGGGGTTCCATAACAAACATACACCTGCCAGTATAAAGGCGGTGTGACTCAAGCGATGTTTCCGGCAATGTTTACGAGGACTTGTACTATGGCACCTTCAACATGAGGGAGAAGGGGTTCCGTAACAAACCTACACCTGCCAGTATAAAGGCGGTGTGACTCAAGCGATGTTTCCGGCAATGTTTACGAGCACTTGTAGTCTGGCACCTTCAACATGAGGGGGAAGGGGTTCCATAACAAACCTACACCTGCCAGTATAAAGGCGGTGTGACTCAAGCGATGCTTCCGGCAATGTTTACGAGCACTTGTAGTCTGGCACCTTCAACATGAGGGAGAAGGGGTTCCATAACAAACCTACACCTGCCAGTATAAAGGCTGTGTGACTCAAGCGATGTTTCCGGCAATGTTTACGAGCACTTGTAGTCTGGCACCTTCAACATGAGGGAGAAGGGGTTCCATAACAAACCTACACCTGCCAGTATAAAGGCGGTGTGACTCAAGCGATGTTTCCGGCAATGTTTACGAGCACTTGTAGTCTGGCACCTTCAACATGAGGGAGAAGGGGTTCCATAACAAACCTACACCTGCCAGTATAAAGGCGGTGTGACTCAAGCGATGTTTCCGGCAATGTTTACGAGCACTTGTAGTCTGGCACCTTCAACATGAGGGATAAGGGGTTCCATAACAAACCTACACCTGCCAGTATAAAGGCGGTGTGACTCAAGCGATGTTTCCGGCAATGTTTACGAGCACTTGTAGTCTGGCACCTTCAACATGAGGGAGAAGGGGTTCCATAACAAACCTACACCTGCCAGTATAAAGGCGGTGTGACTCAAGCGATGTTTCCGGCAATGTTTACGAGCACTTGTAGTCTGGCACCTTCAACATGAGGGAGAAGGGGTTCCATAACAAACCTACACCTGCCAGTATAAAGGCGGTGTGACTTAAGCGATGTTTCCGGCAATGTTTACGAGCACTTGTTGTCTGGCACCTTCAACATGAGGGAGAAGGGGTTCCATAACAAACCTACACCTGCCAGTATAAAGGCGGTGTGACTCAAGCGATGTTTCCGGCAATGTTTACGAGCACTTGTAGTCTGGCACCTTCAACATGAGGGAGAAGGGGTTCCATAACAAACCTACACCTGCCAGTATAAAGGCGGTGTGACTCAAGCGATGTTTCCGGCAATGTTTACGAGCACTTGTAGTTTGCCACCTTCAACATGAGGGAGAAGGGGTTCCATAACAAACCTACACCTGCCAGTATACAGGCGGTGTGACTCAAGCGATGTTTCCGGCAATGTTTACGAGCACTTGTAGTCTGGCACCTTCAACATGAGGGAGAAAGGGTTCCATAACAAACCTACACCTGCCAGTATAAAGGCGGTGTGACTCAAGCGATGTTTCCGGCAATGTTTACGAGCACTTGTAGTCTGGCACCTTCAACATGAGGGAGAAGGGGTTCCATAACAAACCTACACCTGCCAGTATAAAGGCGGTGTGACTCAAGCGATGTTTCCGGCAATGTTTACGAGCACTTGTAGTCTGGCACCTTCAACATGAGGGAGAAGGGGTTCCATAACAAACCTACACCTGCCAGTATAAAGGCGGTGTGACTCAAGCGATGTTTCCGGCAATGTTTACGAGCACTTGTAGTCTGGCACCTTCAACATGAGGGAGAAGGGGTTCCATAACAAACCTACACCTGCCAGTATAAAGGCGGTGTGACTCAAGCGATGTTTCCGGCAATGTTTACGAGCACTTGTAGTCTGGCACCTTCAACATGAGGGAGAAGGGGTTCCATAACAAACCTACACCTGCCAGTATAAAGGCGGTGTGACTCAAGCGATGTTTCTGGCAATGTTTACGAGCACTTGTAGTCTGGCACCTTCAACATGAGGGAGAAGGGGTTCCATAACAAACCTACACCTGCCAGTATAAAGGCGGTGTGACTCAAGCGATGTTTCCGGCAATGTTTACGAGCACTTGTAGTCTGGCACCTTCAACATGAGGGAGAAGGGGTTCCATAACAAACCTACACCTGCCAGTATAAAGGCGGTGTGACTCAAGCGATGTTTCCGGCAATGTTTACGAGCACTTGTAGTCTGGCACCTTCAACATGAGGGAGAAGGGGTTCCATAACAAACCTACACCTGCCAGTATAAAGGCGGTGTGACTCAAGCGATGTTTCCGGCAATGTTTACGAGCACTTGTAGTCTGGCACCTTCAACATGAGGGAGAAGGGGTTCCATAACAAACCTACACCTGCCAGTATAAAGGCGGTGTGACTCAAGCGATGTTTCCGGCAATGTTTACGAGCACTTGTAGTCTGGCACCTTCAACATGAGGGAGAAGGGGTTCCATAACAAACCTACACCTGCCAGTATAAAGGCGGTGTGACTCAAGCGATGTTTCCGGCAATGTTTACGAGCACTTGTAGTCTGGCACCTTCAACATGAGGGAGAAGGGGTTCCATAACAAACCTACACCTGCCAGTATAAAGGCGGTGTGACTCAAGCGATGTTTCCGGCAATGTTTACAAGCACTTGAAGTCTGGCACCTTGAACATTAAGCTCCATAAGTATTGAGGGGGAGGTAGTCGCTTTTTTCTAGACTCCATTTTCCCTCATGGTTAGCTTATTAGTTTTTATATTTTAAACAGTACGTTCCATTGGTTTGGCGATTTTGAGACGTTTCAACCCATTTCGTTTTCTATATTAAGACCATTTGTGTCATTTAGTTGTCGATTTTTTTCTGGCGAGCGATAGCGACCCTGTAATTATATAACGAACCGACCTTTGGCCGGGACATTTTTATACCGAAAAATGTACAAATTTATCCTGAAAGGGGGTCTAGGAGGTGTTTTTTTAAAGCTTGATGGAGATCTAACAAGGAAACTCCAAACTATATTAATAAGTATATACATGACCAAACAATCAAGCACTACCTCCTAAACCACCTAACGTAATCTACCGTCCATCTAGTTTCTCATTCCAATGTCAAAGAGCCTCAAAATACTACGAAAAAAACTTGCTCATCGAAAATTGTCGGAAACATCGTTCGTGTGATACCAACCTAAACTTAGTATTCGATGACTTCTTGATCCTTTGTGTTCCCATTAAATTGTCCCTTTCAGTACCAGTTTATTATGGCTACTATTAGACCATTAAATTGTCCCTTTCAGTACCAGTTTATTATGGCTACTATTAGACCATTAAAGTGTCCCTTTCAGTACCAGTATATTATGGCTACTATTAGACCATTAAAGTGTCCCTTTCAGTACCAGTTTATTATGGCTACTATTAGACCATTAAATTGTCCCTTTCAGTACCAGTTTATTATGGCTACTATTAGACCATTAAATTGTCCCTTTCAGTACCAGTTTATTATGGCTACTATTAGACCATTTCAGTCAATTTATAAAGGACCTCCAGCAGTTAACAGGCTTCACAGGGTGTCTCTCTCAACCCCATTTACTACCACAGATCCTTCTTGAACTGCATGCAAGCTTTTAGATAATATTATAGGTAAATATAATACAAAAGATGTCACCGCGCGTGGTACAGTATCGGTTAATATAATACAAAAGATGTCACCGCGCGTGGTACAGTATCGGTTAATATAATACAGAAGATGTCACCGCGCGTGGTACAGTATCGGTTAATATAATACAGAAGATGTCACCGCGCGTGGTACAGTATCGGTTAATATAATACAGAAGATGTCACCGCGCGTGGTACAGTATCGGTTAATATAATACAGAAGATGTCACTGCGCGTGGTACAGTATCGGTTAATATAATACAGAAGATGTCACCGCGCGTGGTACAGTATCGGTTAATATAATACAGAAGATGTCACCGCGCGTGGTACAGTATCGGTTAATATAATACAGAAGATGTCACCGCGCGTGGTACAGTATCGGTTAATATAATACAGAAGATGTCACCGCGCGTGGTACAGTATCGGTTAATATAATACAGAAGATGTCACCGCGCGTGGTACAGTATCGGTTAATATAATACAGAAGATGTCACCGCGCGTGGTACAGTATCGGTTAATATAATACAGAAGATGTCACCGCGCGTGGTACAGTATCGGTTAATATAATACAGAAGATGTCACCGCGCGTGGTACAGTATCGGTTAATATAATACAGAAGATGTCACCGCGCGTGGTACAGTATCGGTTAATATAATACAGAAGATGTCACTGCGCGTGGTACAGTATCGGTTAATATAATACAGAAGATGTCACCGCGCGTGGTACAGTATCGGTTAATATAATACAGAAGATGTCACCGTGCGTGGTACAGTATCGGTTAATATAATACAACAGATGTCACCGCGCGTGGTACAGTATCGGTTAATATAATACAGAAGATGTCACTGCGCGTGGTACAGTATCGGTTAATATAATACAGAAGATGTCACCGCGCGTGGTACAGTATCGGTTAATATAATACAGAAGATGTCACCGTGCGTGGTAAAGTATCGGTTAATATAATACAGAAGATGTCACCGCGCGTGGTACAGTATCGGTTAATATAATACAGAAGATGTCACCGTGCGTGGTACAGTATCGGTTAATATAATACAACAGATGTCACCGCGCGTGGTACAGTATCGGTTAATGGGAGATGGGTCGCTTTTCTGTTCCCCCTTCTCCCTCATGTTTGGGGATTTTAAAATCTTTCGCCCCATTGCGTTGTCAACTTTAAGACCTTTCGTGCCATTTAGGTGTTGAATTTGTCCTGGCGAGCGTTAGCGAGCCTGAAATTTCAAGAGACATCAACCTTCGGCCAGGACATTTTTTACCGAAAAATTTACAAATTTATCTTGGGGGTGTTTTTCTCGCTTAAGGGCAGAGTATTTTCCACTTGAGGGATTTTTTTCTGGGCCCCTCCCTCCCTCATGTTTAGCCATTTTGCTTTTGAGATTTGAAGACGTTCGAACCATTTATTTGGCGATTTTAAGAACTGTTGCCCCATTTCTCTCAATTTTAAGACCTTGTGTTCCATCTAGGTGTCGATTGTTTTCCTGGTGAGCGATAGCAAGCCTGTATTGTAAGAGAAACCGGCTTTTAGCCGGGATATTTTTTAAATAAAACAAAGTAGACATTAATCTTGAAAGGGGGTCTAGGGGGTGTAATTTTAAGCTTGATGGAGGTCTAGGGAACATACTAAAACCTCCCCTTAATTCTTGCAAAAATAGTATGTAGCCTATCAATTGGAAGACATCCTTTCTAAGCTGACTAAGATCGTGAAATAGTTGCTAGAATACAATGTAAAGGAAGTCACCGGTACATAAGGGATTTATTGTTGTAAAGGAAGTCACCGGTACATAAGGGATTCATTGTTGTAAAGGAAGTCACCGGTACATAAGGGATTCATTGTTGTAAAGGAAGTCAACGGTACATAAGGGATTCATTGTTGTAAAGGAAGTCACCGGTACATAAGGGATTCATTGTTGTAAAGGAAGTCACCGGTACATAAGGGATTCATTGTTGTAAAGGAAGTCACCGGTACATAAGGGATTCATTGTTGTAAAGGAAGTCACCGGTACATAAGGGATTCATTGTTGTAAAGGAAGTCACCGGTACATAAGGGATTCATTGTTGTAAAGGAAGTCACCGGTACATAAGGGATTCATTGTTGTAAAAATATTGTACATATAAACAATGTTAGACGTTCTATCTATAACAAATTATAACACGTAAACAGTTGAAAAGTAAATGTCTTTAATGTATAATTTACGTTACCATTAGGCGTTCAATGTTCACAGTATAGATAGCTATATTACCTATTGTTCACAGTATAGATAGCTATATTACCTATTGTTCACAATATAGATAGCTATATTACCTATTGTTCACAATATAGATAGCTATATTACCTATTGTTCACAGTATAGATAGCTATATTACCTATTGTTCACAGTATAGATAGCCATATTACCTATTGTTCACAGTATAGATAGCTATATTACCTATTGTTCACAGTATAGATAGCTATATTACCTATTGTTCACAGTATAGATAGCTATATTACCTATTGTTCACAGTATAGATAGCTATATTACCTATTGTTCACAGTATAGATAGCTATAATACCTATTGTTCACAGTATAGATAGCTATATTACCTATTGTTCACAGTATAGATAGCTATATTACCTATTGTTCACAGTATAGATAGCTATATTACCTATTGTTCACAGTATAGATAGCTATATTACCTATTGTTCACAGTATAGATAGCTATATTACCTATTGTTCACAGTATAGATAGCTATATTACCTATTGTTCACAGTATAGATAGCTATATTACGTATTTGTTATGTATTATTTATATATTAGGCATTTATGTATTAAGTATACTTATTGTTTTAATTATGTATATATCTATATACTCAGGCACACAACCCCACAGCTGAGGGCGGCCGACTGGAGACAAACCCCGACCAGAAACATCATTATACCTTGTCAGAATGGTTTAACAAGGTAATCACCTGCAACCAACACTCTGCTATAACTAAGCTATAATGAAGGGAAGCATTTTGGTTTGTTCCCTAGACCTCCATCAAGCTTAAGGGGAGATTTCCACCTGGAGGATTTTTTTCTGAACCCCTTTCTCCCTCATGTTTAGCCCCATTGCTTTTGATATTATAAAACGTTTGCCCCATTAGTTTAGCGATTTTAAGAACTTTCACCCCATATTAAGACCTTTCGTGCCATTCAGGTGTCAATTTTATCCTGGCGAGCGATAGCGAGCCTGTAATTTAAGAGGAACCGGCCTTTGGCCGGGACATTTTTCTACCGAAAAATGTACAAATATATCTTGAAAGGGACTCAAGGGGGTGTAATTTTAAGCTTGATGGAGGTCTAGGGAACAAACTAAATACCTCCCCTTAATATTACACACCCTAGACACCCTTTCAAGACAAATGTATATATTTTTCTGTTGAAAAATGTTCCAGGCTCGCGGAAAAAAAAATCGACACCGAAAAGCACAAAAAGTTTTAAATATACAGAAATGGGGCGAAAGTTCATAACATCGCCAAACTAATGGAATGAACGTCTTAAAATCTCAAAAGCTAGCCTATGGGGCTAAACATGAGAGAGTAAGGGGTTCAGAAAAAATGCTATCAATTGGAAATCTAACCTTAAGTGTGTGTGGGGGGGGGGGGGGTAGTTTTTCTGGTCCCCCTTCTCCCTCATGTTTAGCCCCATTAATGTTGACATCTTTGACGTTTGGCTCATTAGTTTGGTAATTTTAAAATCTTTCGCCCCAATTATTTATCAATATTAACACTTTTCGTGTCATTTAGGTTTCGATTTTTCTTGGCTAGCGATAGCGAGCTTGTAATTTAAGAGGAACCGGCTTTCGGCCAGGACATTTTTCTATCGAGAAATGTACACATATATCTACCGAAAAATGTACACATTTATCTTGAAGAAGGGTCTTGCAGGGTGATTTATCTTGAAGAAGGGTCTTGCAGGGTGATTTATCTTGAAGAAGGGTCTTGCAGGGTGATTTATCTTGAAGAAGGGTCTTGCAGGGTGATTTATCTTGAAGAAGGGTCTTGCAGGGTGATTTATTTTGAAGAAGGGTCTTGCAGGGTGATTTATCTTGAAGAAGGGTCTTGCAGGGTGATTTATCTTGAAGAAGGGTCTTGCAGGGTGATTTATCTTGAAGAAGGGTCTTGCAGGGTGATTTATCTTGAAGAAGGGTCTTGCAGGGTGATTTATCTTGAAGAAGGGTCTTGCAGGGTGATTTATCTTGAAGAAGGGTCTTGCAGGGTGATTTATCTTGAAGAAGGGTCTTGCAGGGTGATTTATCTTGAAGAAGGGTCTTGCAGGGTGATTTTTTAAGCTTGATGGAGGTCTAGGGAGGAAACTAGAAACAATAAAAAATATATAAATGAGGAAATATATAAACCCTTCCCCCTTAAGACAGTAACCTTATACTTGACTCGTGTTAACCCTTACAGTACCGGTGTCGTCTATATCATTTTATTCTTGCTACAATTAGATTATTATATTCAGTTTCAAAAGGGCCTCCAGTAATTAACAGGCTTTGAAATATCTTACTTAACCTTTTATACTGCCACATATCCTTCTTAAACTGCATAAAGTCCTCCAAATATAGCTAGAATATAATTAGAAAGACGTCACTGCTGCAGAACCTAAAGCTCGTTGCAAATATCACACAATGGTGTATATACCTAAGGTGTCATCTTAATTGCGGTAAATTGAATCCCTTAATTAACTAACTTGTTCTCGATAGTTAATGGAAATATGTGAAACTAAGATGTGTCTTTTTCATAATAATGCCAAGCTTTCATAGCTGACAACATATATTTGACTGCAAATTCTTTATAGTAAGTAAGACATCAAAAGGAACACATGGCAATATATCGTCAGCTGGAGAGAATCAGACTATCAGCACATTGATGTAATTTCCATCTTATTATGTATACCATTAGACGATTAACTTTAGCTTATAATATATCTGCGAGAGCCAAAGGGTTAAAAATGATCTCGATAAACCCTTTGATTAACATAGATCCTTCTTAAACTGCAAACATTAGTCTAATGTTAGAGGGAATTATGGGTAAAATGCCGCCATCGTGCTGAAGGTATTAAGGAGGAAGTTTCGTTTTCGATTTTTGTTCATGTGTTTATTGTTATATTTGTTTCCTCCCTTGACCTCCATATCAAACTTAAAAACACATCCCCAAGATACCCCTTCTAGATAAATTTCTAAATTTTTCGATAGAATAATTTCCCGGCCGTTACACTTGCTATCGCTTGCCAAGAAAAAATCGACTCCGAAATGACATGATCAGTCATAATATTGACAAAGGAATGGGACGAAAGGTCTTGAAATAGCCAAACTAATGGGCCAAACGTGTATAATCTAAAATAATGAGAGTAAGCATATGAGAGAAGAAAGTCCAGAAAAACGACCTTAAAACAAAAAAATATACCGGTAATGCAAGTGTAAACAGAGTGACAAAGGTCGTAGCGTGTGGATGACAAGGGCAAGTGGAAGTGGGAGAAGAGGAAGTGGGAGAAGAGGAAGTGGGAGCCGAGGACATGGGAGAAGAGGAAGTGGGAGGTGAGGGTGTGGGAAAACAGGGTGTCGGAGAAGGGGAAGTGGGAGAACAGGGTGTGGGAGAAGGGGAAGTGGGAAAAGAGGGTGTGGGAGAAGAGAGAGTGGGAGAAGAGGAAGTGGAAGAAGAGGGTGTGGGAAAAGAGGAAGTGGGAGAAGAGGAAGTGGGAGAACAGGGTGTGGGACAACAGGGTGTGGGAGAAGGGGAAGTGGGAGAAGAGGAAGTGGGAGTGGGAGAAGAGGAAGTGGGAGAAGAGGGTGTGGGAGAAGAGGGTGTGTGTGAAGAGGCTGTGGGAGAAGAGGGTGTGTGTGAAGAGGGTGTGGGTGAAGAGGGTGTGTGTGAAGAGGGTGTGTGTGAAGAGGGTGTGGGTGAAGAGGGTGTGGGTGAAGAGGGTGTGGGTGAAGAGGGTGTTTGTGAAGAGGGTGTGTGTGAAGAGGGTGTGTGTGAAGAGGGTGTTTGTGAAGAGGGTGTGTGTGAAGAGGGTGTGTGTAAAGAGGGTGTTTGTGAAGAGGGTGTGTGTGAAGAGGGTGTGTGTGAAGAGGGTGTGTGTGAAGAGGGTGTTTGTGAAGAGGGTGTGTGTGAAGAGGGTGTGTGTGAAGAGGGTGTTTGTGAAGAGGGTGTGTGTGAAGAGGGTGTGTGTGAAGAGGGTGTTTGTGAAGAGGGTGTTTGTGAAGAGGGTGTGTGTGTAGAGGGTGTGTGTGAAGAGGGTGTTTGTGAAAAGGGTGTTTGTGAAGAGGGTGTGGGTGAAGAGGGTGTGTATGAAGAGGGTGTGTGTGAAGAGGGCGTGTGTGAAGAGGGTGTTTGTGAAGAGGGTGTGTGTGAAGAGGGTGTGTGTGAAGAGGGTGTTTGTGAAGAGGGTGCCCCCCCCCCCCCCACCCTTCCAAGCGACACCTTTGAATTTGCTTACTCCCTTAATAAGAATATCTATACATTTGGAGGAATAGTAGGGTATTAGGTACAACTAAAAAAAATAAAAATAATAAATAAATAAAAAAATAATCACAGGGGCCCACTGGGAAATTATTCTGGGGGCCCACCGGGAATTTTCCCAGTTTCCCGGCGGGCCAGTTCACCCCTGGTAACACCTCTCTCAGAACAGGACTATTGGTAGCCCATTGACTCAGGAACAAGTGGGCATTGTCCATTACTTCACGAGCCATACCGTATGCACAGACGAGGGAATCTTCATTGTCCCCCGTACCCTGTAGGTTATCGATATATAGCCCGGCCCTAATTTCCTGTACGATCTTTGGGTCTACTTCAACAAGAGAGAGATGTTCTAGGATGGTTGCATTCAGCAGAAACTGGGAGCAGGTAGCGCCAAACAATACAACCTGGAACCGATAACAACGAAGAAGCGAATCCAGACGAAGAGGATCTTTTGGCCACATGAACCTGGTGTAATCTCAGTCGTCTTCATGTAGTTTCAACATCAAGAAGGCTTTCTAAATGTCACTGACCCACGCATACTGACGCAGACGGAATCTCAACAAGACTTGAGCTACCTCCGGTACTAAAGATGGTCCCATGTACAGACAGTCATTCAGACTGGGCTTGTACTGGTTTACCTTAGCGGGCAGAACAATAAAATACAATGCGCACCGGAGTAGTCCTGCTGTCCTTTATGATCCCATGATGCGCCAGATAGTGACATGACCCAGAGTCATTAAATGGAACTTCCTCAATAAAACCACGCGACAACTGATCAGAAATTACCTGTGAATATTGTTGACAAAATCCAGGGTCAGCAAAAAACCTCTTCTGGAGTCCTCGTAACCTACCCACAGTCAAACCTTTATTGGTAGGCTACCGTCCCTTTTCTTCGGTCCAGGGAAGACGTACCTGATACTGTAGACTTTCAGGATCATACGTGACTGTTTCCTCATATGTGGTCAAAGCTTACCATTCGGCTTGTGAATGCTCTTTATATGCCCTTACGTACACTCCTTGATACAAATTGTAAACTCTCTGGGAAGCTAGATGACACCTCAATGAAAGTACCATCAATAGATACACCATTCATCTCTAGACTCAAAATAAATTTACGTACACTCATAGTTTTAAAACCCAATAGAAGGTCCGAAGAGATGTTTAAACCCTGAACAACGTACACTTTCTCCGTCATCAAATCCAAGTCCTCATGCAATGGTAACGGCAAGTATGTAACCCCCAATATTGAAATATTATCCCCTAAAACACTCTGAAGATTAACATCGGGGAATTCAAGTTTAAACGAATCATCATGATTCAATTTGTTAAATATAAAGCTAGACGTTAGGTTCACAGGAGAACCCGTATCAATTAAAACACATAT
>JBAKBP010038459.1:0-16155 GCA_037953745.1 Lithodes maja
CAAAAACTCACTGGATGAAACCATAGAACAATTATCTTTTGATCTAACTACCATTTCCAATTGAGGCAGAGAAAATCTTGTTGCTTACAATGCTTCCAAAATCCAATTTCTCCATCTATTTACCCGTCAATAACTCCCAGAGGACTATCACTTATACTTCAACAATACAAAAATCAGCCCTGCATCTTCTCTCAGTATTCTCGGTGTCTCTTTTTCTTCTGATCTCTCTTGGAAAGACCATATTACCACTCTTGCTAAAACGGCTTCCCAGAAGCTGGGTGTGCTCAAACGCCTCAAGGGGTTCTTTACACCTACACATATTCTTGCTCTGTACAGGGGCACAGTGCGTCCATGTATTGATAATTGTTCACATGTGTGGGGAGTATCCTCTCACACAGCACTTCTAGAAAAAGTAGAAAATAAAGCCTTTTATATTATTAACTCACGTCCACTCACCGATTCTCTGCAATCTCTCTCTCTCTCTCTCTCTCTCTCTCTCTCTCTCTCTCTCTCTCTCTCTCTCTCTCTCTCTCTTCGCTGCAATGTTGCATATCTCTCGCTATTCTGTCGCAATTACAATAATCAGTGTTCCTCAGAGCTCTCTCAGTGTATACCACCTCCCCTATGTAGGGTATGTAGTACCCGTCGTGCAACATGATCCAACCCCTTCTCTGTGCAACTCTCCAAGACTCCAACCCAAAAGTGAAACGATACCCCCAATCTTTCTTCTATTCAACAGCTGAGCTCTGGAACTCTCTCCCTGAATCCATCTTTACTTCATCCTATGACTTAAATTGCTTCAAACTCAGTGTGTCCAGACATTTTGGCTCGAACATTCTTTGATTTTGGCCTTGTCACTCTTTCAACTCTGGAGGAGGCACTTGTTACAGGCAGTTTTGCCTTCTGTCTCCCTCATGCACATAGAACAAAAATAAAAAATAATAGAGGGTCTGTTTCCAGGGGCCAGGATGATGTATGGTATACTGCTGCCAGAAACACGGCAACATTCTTTTTTTGGCCTGTAATTACTGCGGGGGGGGGGGGGGGGCAGTGAGGAGGTCAAGTGGTTGGAGGGAAGGGGGAGAAGGGGGTTAAGGAGAAGGGGGGGCGCAAGGAGAAGGGAAGGCAAAAGGAGAAGGGGGGTCACAAGGAGAAGGGGGGGACGCAAGGAGAAGGGCGGGGGTCAAAAGGACAATTTAATGTTCGGCAGTCCACAAGGAAAAAGGGGATACAAGATAATAAAGGGTGGGCACAAGTAAAATGGGAGAAGCAAGAAGTGAGGGGGCATGTAGAAGAGGGACATAAAGAGAAGGAGGGATACAGAGATAGTGTAGAAGAGAATACATAAGGAGAAGAGGAGACACTAGGAGAAAAGGAGACACTAGGAGAAGCGGGGGTGGCAAGGTGAAAAGGGTACACAAGGAGAAAAGGAGACATTAGGAGAAGGGGGGAAGCGAGGAGAAGGGGAAGGGGCACAAGGAGAAGAGGAGACATGAGGAGAAAATGAGACATAAGGAGAAAGGGAACATAAGGAAAAGTGGGTTGGTAAGGTGAAAGAAAGCAGATGTGTGTGTGAAGCCAGTGTATGTGTAAGGGGGGGGGGGGTCAATAATTGGGGGAACAAAGTTGTGTTGTTGCCTCTAGACCTCACAACCTGAAATATCCACACACACTCACTCTCTCTCTCTCTCTCTCTCTCTCTCTCTCTCTCTCTCTCTCTCTCTCTCTCTCTCTCTTTCTTTTCTTTCTTTTCGATAAATTTATAGCCTGAGGTTGAGTGCGTGTAGGCTATTATGTATGTGTATAATGTGTTGGTTTTAATGGTGGTGGTGGGGCGTGGTAGTAGATTTACAGGGGTTATGTGTGTGTATTTGTGTATGGGTGGGGAGAAGCTAATAGTATTGTGAGTGTGTATAATTTCCAACCAGGGGCAAGTTTATGAACGATATGAGTTAATATACTCACAGATTTGTATTTAGTTTGAATGCGAGTTTAAAGGATTACTTTACCCTTTTGTAATAATGTTGTTTGAAGCGTGTAAAATCATCCATTCTTATTAACGCTATGTATTAAACTGCGAAGGTCAAGGTTCATGTCTTAGCAATTGTATTTGCAGGTTTGTGGGTGCTTGATGGATATGTGTACGTGTGTATATTGGAGGGGGATGTGCTTGGGTACAAGACCAAAGGAAAGGTAAGACACTGTATCAAGTGACAATATTATTTGCTGGTATCAATATAGCTATAGGATATAAATTGGGTTAAACAAAATACAAAAATAGGAAAAGTGGGGATTGGGCCTGAGTATAATTATACATAGACTTATGTGTATATCTGTTTAATGAGCGAGTTACATTAAGATCTGACTGTCGATGGCTCCCAGATAACATGCCTAGTTAAATAGAGCAAAAATTATGAATATATTGAATAAAGACAATTCTCTTAACCCTTCCTCCCCGGGCTGTCTTAGCTAATGACGGTCGCCCCTACCCGGGCGATATGGCCGAAAAACGTCTAGGCCTAGGCTACCGTATTTATGTTTATTTTCACTGCTAGAACTTTCCCACTCATCTATAATCGTAGTGCGGTTTTCAATCTGTATTTTGGCATTTAGTAGAGCTCTGTAAGTCAACTGGTTCAGTTGTGATGACGATTTCAGTGGAGCCAATATTGCAGAGATGTTGCCAATATGGGGGCATTTTAGACACTAATTTCGTCATGACGTCAGAACAATAACATTGAGGAGTCTTCTCCTTCTTGTTTTGGGAGGTGCGGTGACGAACGCTTGGGTTTGTTGACATAGGTCGTACGTACGGCGTTCGGACCAAGCTTAATTAGGCTATTAAGCTCATGCCTTAGATAAGGCATACCGGGTAGCTGCCCTTCTTTCGTGCTGTCCTTACCAAAGGCAGCCCGGGTAGGAAGGGTTAAGGTTGTTGTTGTTGTTCCCCAAGCTGCCTGGCCGAACAGCCCCAAGGCCCCGAGCACGGCGAAGGCCATAACCTAGCGCCCCCACAGAACCTTCCCTGCCGACCACAATAAAGCCTGGGTGACCGAAGCCACTCCATGGCGGGGAACTGAGGAGGGTGCGGAAACGCCCGGGAAACCAAAGCCCCACCCAGGGCCCTGTGCCCCTCAGCTATTATGAAGAGAAAGTTGAGGGGCAAGGGGGAAAATGTGACGCTTTGGCTTCCAATCTTGGTAGAGTGGGAGGTCAATCCACGGAAGAGACGCCGTCACTCGAGATCTAGAAGATATATAAGTAAAAGGAACAGTCAGAGTAAGCTATGGGTATCTCTTAAGGTTCTTATATTTTGTGAACCTGATTATCCCGCTATATTGTTAAGGGAGCCCACCTCACTTTTTTTCCCCTTTCTATCCCTCTCTCTTTGGCTTGTATCCATTCGGCCCCATTCAGCCTACTGTTTTAAGACGTTTACCCCCATCCAGGTGTCAATATATATATTTTTGTTTCGACAGCAAGCTAAATTTGTACATTTTTCGATAGCAAAATGTCTCCGGAGAAGCCAGATTTCTCCATACGATGCTGGCTTGCTATCGCTCGCCAGGAAGATATCGACACCTGGATGGGGATAAACATCTTAAAACAGTTGGCTGAATGGGGCCGAATGGATACAAGGCAGGGTAAGAGAGAAAAGGAGAGAAAGATACAAAAAAAGCCGGTGACCCCCCTTAAATCACTTATTGGCACGCCCTGGTTCGATCTTCTGAAGCAATGATAATCTTTTGCACCTCTTAAGAACCTAGAGCTGACCAGCAGTCTATTTTTTCCTGTGATCGGTGTTTAACCCATGTGACCCCTAGGTTATAAAATATAATCAATAACAACTATTCATGAAGCAGCTGACTTCTATTGAATCGTTTGAGGGGGTAATGCTTGGTTTTTGGTCTATATATTTGTTTATTAATTTATTTTTTAGTTTCCTCGCTAGACCTCCATCAAGCTTAGAAAAACACCCCCTAGATCCCCTTTCAAGATAAATGTTTACACTTTTCGGTAGAAAACTGTCCCGGCCGAAGGCCGGTTCCTTCTAAAATTAAAGGCTCGCTATAGCTCACCATGGTAAAATCGACACCTAAAGGACACGAAAGGTTTTAATATTGACAACAAAAAATAGGCGAAAGGTCTCAAAATCGCCAAACTAACGGAACGAACGTTTTAAAACCTCAAAACTAAAATGCTAAACATGAGGGAGAAGGGGGTCCAGAAAAAGCGAGTAGTACCCCCTTAATCTTATGTAGCCAGTGAACTACCTTCTTTTGGTTTCCCCCTGTTTTGGCCCATTAGTTTGACGATTATAAGAGGCTTAGTCTAATTAGTCTGGCCATTCAGGTGGGCGAACAATAGCGAACCTGTAATATGGGGATAATTGGTCTTTGGAACAGTTATATTTGCCGATATATGTACACTCGGATACCATAGTCTCTAGATCACTCATAATATTTCGTGGACCTCCTATGCTTTTCTGTGTGTAAATAACACTATTTGGATTGATTTTTGGATATAACTTGTTATACAACAAATAGTATATACAGTTTTGTAGTTGATGCATAGATAATTACATTCATAAATTCGTTTCCACCAATATACTTCTATAATCATAAATAGGTGAAGTCCACGAATTATATTGAGTGGGCTAAAGACTTTGGCATCCGAGTGTACAACTTTATCTTCAAGAAAGGGGGAGGGGAGGGGGAGCTTGAGTGTGACCTGGGCAGACATTTGTTTATTCTAGAGGGCAAACATGGCAAAACCAACTTGTTTTGACCATAAGCAATATTACAAATAATATTACGAAAAACAAAAACACGCACGCATACACTATTACCATCCCAAACTGTGGGATGAACTAGTGTTAAGACGCAGCTAGAGACCCTTAACTTCCTGGAAATCTATTATCTTGTAAGCGGTGTTGTGATGGAGAATTACAAAATTTAGCTAGTGCTACTTCCTCGGGTGCAGTTTGTGCATGATTTTTTTAATTGCTGTGTTGTAATATGTTTCGAGCACTAATGAATTCCTCCGGAAGAACTAACACTTCTGTGAAATATATGACAACATTATGGTTGTAATTGTTGTTATTGTTAATATTATTAGTAGTATTATTAATACATGTAGAAACATTTCTTCAAATGTTCGTATTAGTCAGAATATTGAATGAACTTGACGGTCGTGTATTCACCTTATTTCCGAATATTGATTTGCTAGATTCATAATTATAGTTTTATATAAAGCCACTCACCTAAAACAAAACAAAATTAAGGATAAATGTTGATAACATTGAATTGAACACTCCTAAACTGTCAGACAATAGTGAAGATCAAAATTAGATGAAAAAAAGATAGTGCGACGCCTCTGTATATGCAGTATATATCATTTGTCTATGTCTATGAAGGAGACGAAGGGCAGCCTGCCTGTAACGAGTGTCTCCCCCAAAGCCAAAAGAGTGGCAGAGAGCCAAATGCAAGGGACATTGGGGTCAAACTGCCTGAACATACGACGTTTAAAGCAGTCTAAGTCATAGGATGAAGCAGAGATTGGTTGAGGGAGAGAGTTCCAGAGCTCAATTGTTGAGTAGAAGATAGATAGGAAAAATTGGTTCAAGCTTGGGTTTAACAGTTGAACAGAATTTTGGTGGAGTGTGTTGAAAGGCGGGTGTCTCCCACTCTCCGTAAGGGAGGGGGTATACACTGAGAGAGATCAAAATAACATTGATATTTGTAATAGCTGTAGAAGAGTGAGAGAGAAGCAACATTGCGGCATGTAGAGAGAGATTGTAAGGAATTTGTGAGAGGAGGTGAGTTGATGAGACGAAATGGTTTTGACTCTACCCTTTCGAGAAGTGCAGTATGGGTTGAACCTCCCCACAGATACGAACAATACTCGATACAAGGGCGCACAGAGCAAGAAGCTGTGGGTGGGTAAGGAACCCACAGAGACGGTTAAGCACGCCTAACTTCTGGGAAACTGTTTTAGCAAGAAAAGAAAAAAAAACAAGAATAGTGAGAGACGATGAAGGGTTGATTTGTGTAGTGTTGAAGTATAAGGGATAGACGTGTGGAACTTCTTGACAGGTAAATAAATGAAGAAATTGAGTTTTGGAAGCATTAAAAGTAACAAGATGTTTTCTGCCCCAATTGGAAATGGTTGATAGACCTGAAAATAAGTGTGCTATGGCCTCTTCACATGAGATTTTGAGTGATTGCATGCTGGATCGTTCTGGAAAACTAGTTGAATAGTGTAAGGCACATATGGAGGAATAGAAACCAAAGGAGGCTAGTTTGGAGATTAGAGATATCTGCCAGACTCTATCGAAGGCTTTCAATATGTCTACAGTGCATTCATTCGACATATATCGACAGGCCCCGCCCACTTCCCCAATCGTTATCATACGGCTGGCATGACTGTGCGAGGTACGGGTGTCCAACAGGGTTACCAAATCAGCACAAAAATATTATTTAATCTGTTTGCAGAAGTAACTAGAAGAATACAAACTAGTAAATGCCTACCTAATATTGCTAGAATATTACTCCAATATTGATAACATGTGCTAAAAGATTCGGAGTATAGCCAGCATTCTTATTGCTAGGTGTAAAATTTTGCCGCTAGATCAAGTCAATATTTATTTATAATTTTAAATTATTAAATATGGCCTACAAAGCCATCTACCTTTCTGCATCAACGAGTGAGAAAGAAATGTTAAGACTGGAGCCTGTCTTTAACAGCTCCATTCCCTTGTTCAAGTAAATACTTTTTGATCTAGCGGTAAGGAAGCTTCATTGGCAACGCTTCTCTCTCAAGGTTTCAACTGTCACTGCGCTGCCATTCAAACGTCAGTTCAGTTCCCTCCTGTCTTCTGAAGGGGGAAGATGGCGTCTCCTGCCCATACCCCTGGCAGACCTGCTGGTTCTCCCCGACTTGTCAGTCAAGCCAGGAATATTGTCTTGAATGTATTCATGTATTTTGATAAGGAGAAAACTGAGCCAGTTGATGTGGTGGTGAAGAAAACCTCTGAGGCAACGAAAGTTTCACAGCCATTAATTAATAAGATCAGAACTCAAGGCAGGAAGATTGAAGGAGTCTTTCATTCACCAGTTTACCAGCAACGGCTTTCACCCATACTTGGACCATTGACAACTTTGATCACTTCACAATATGAGAGAGAGAGAGAGGGAGGGAGGGAGAGGTATTACGGTTACGGTACCGTACCCTATACACCCAAACGCAGTCGCTCGCTAAGCCTAGCTTAATAATTTTCTACCTCTGCTCTGCCCAAGTAAGCGAGGTAACAATGGTAATGGAGTTTACTTATCTGTACTATGGTATATGGTAATATTGTACAGTAAAGAATAACTGCAAATATGCATGTATTAAAGCGCTCTTACATCGTATAATTAATTTTACTTGGAGCTCTTATCAGCTCCGTGGTAAGGTGACAAGTGACTTGTCCGAGATTGCGGAATGATAAGCTCTACTTCGTCTACGGCGCTGGTGGAAGCGGGCGGGGCCTGTCGATATATGTCGAATTAATGCACTTTAGCGCAATGGAAAAAGTCTCACCGAAGTCCCGAAAAGAGGATGACCAAGAGTTAGAATGATAAGAAAGAAGATCACCAGTAGAGCAGCCCCTAAGGAAACCATACTGGCAATCTGAAAGTAGATTGTGGGAACGGGAGGCCACACAGGCATATGATAAGGAGTTGCTGGAACTCCTGTTTCATTTGCCTGGCTTCCTCCACTGTTTCTATTTGTGCCTAACCTACACAGAGTAACCAACCTTACTCTCGCAAATACTTCCTCCTCCTATTAATTTCAATACACTTTTAAGAAGAACACCACACGTCTTTCAAAAACACCTAAAATACCTCTAAAGTACGTTGATTTTGGTTATCTATCACTCTTTCAACCTTTGAGAGGGGGGGGGGGGGTGTTACGACCGGGGCTCGTATAAAACAAGGGCTCTTAATCATTGGACTAGGAAAGCACACAGCCACAACGGTAACACTAGATCCAACCCCTGAACTTATAATGCCGGCGCACAAAAACACCTATACCCTCCAGAGTTAAATCTGCGATAACTGGGTATCCAATAACTCAGTATAAGTGCACTACTACTACAGGCTGATGATCTCTGATACAGCCTGATCACAACAACATACAATTACGTTAATAAGATATACTAGGAAAAGATAGAGATTTTAATTAAATCACTGCAATGATTTAATGCAAACTAGAAGAAGGTATATTTAAAGTTACTCTAAACAATAATGAACTGTCACTCCTATACTAAAGAAAGTGAACGAAAGTCCCAAAGCATCGAGCAGGAATCTTCTGAAGAAAGTTTGATCCTGGGGTAAGATGATCGTATCGGATTTTGAACTGTTATATAAAGCAGGGTCAATATAGGACAAGTGTAGAGACAGACCGTGTCAACTGACACGGAAATAATGATAAATGCACACTAGTATTATCTCCAACAACAAAAGAAGTCCTTCGTCAGGCAACTCAAAAAACCTGCTCAGGTTGTGCAACTCAACAACAACCAAGGCTTACAGTCAATGTGAATAAGAATGCTGCATACATAACATAAGAGTTTATAATTCTAAACGGGTGTCTGCTAGGCTAATAAAGTCTAGCTGGGATGTCGTAGGCTAGGAAACAATGGCTGAGCAAGCGGCTCGTAGCCTAGCGAGGTCCTTAAGACTGTGCGGCCAAATTACGTTAATTGACGGGGTGCTCTCTTGAGAGATCCAGATCGCTAGTATCTGGTTCTCTCCTGGCGACCCTCTCAAAGTCAAAGCAAATGAGTTAGCACAGTGTTGGGTGGCAGAGGCAAAAGCCCTCACTCGCAACACAGTGCTATACTCACAAGGTACACAGTCAGAAAGACCACCTAGGCTTCCCACGTCTCCGTTGCGATTGTACAGGTTCAAGAAAACCTAGTACACATCGGAAATTACAACAACAATGGCCTCACCCCAGTCTAGCATTAAATAACCCAGCAGACAGCCAAGGAATAGGCAGGGAGACACCGTGAGTGTGTCGAACCTCTACAGACAAAATGGTAACCCCTCCAAAATGCCTAACTAAACATATAATATCTGAGAGCTTCAGCATATAATACGATGGCCGATATATGAAATCGTGCAGAACCAAAGGGGAGTTATGATATTAAATAGAGAGGAAGAATGAGAGGTAAGAAGTTGAGAGAGAGAGAAAGTGCTCTATAGGTAGAAGTCAGAGACAGGTGGCAAGGGATAGGTTAAGGGTATGCTAGTCAAGCAAGCTCTGAAGAGAGTAGCTCCTTGGGACCCCTAGGATCACACACAAAGGCATGGTGGTCAGCCAATCACAGGCCGCTACGTCACCAGGCAGCAGGGATGCAGAAGGCGCCAGGAAACACCAGCCAATCAAGAGGCGTGGGAAGGCACGCGCACAAGCCCACAAGCGAGGGGGAGGCAGCACATGTATACGCACGCACACACTACCACCCCACTGCCTATATTATTCTCTCTCCTTAACTATATACAATGCATCTTATGTTCTACTCATGATATAAAATGCTTCCCCTTGTCACAGACGAAAATAAAGACCACCACGGGACTGTCTGCAACAACACGAACACTATGAAAGAAAGAACAACATTGTAGCTAGACTGTAGCCAAATACCTTGCCCCGGCGAGTGCTAGCGAGTGGCCAAGCGAGCGGCTGAGCCCACATGGCGTTCTGCCACGCTGCAGGCGTCACCCTCCCCCCCCCAAGATATTAGACGCTCAACCATGAGCTCTATATCTGACAAGCAGAACGCCGATAAGACTTGCCACCCCTAATCACTTTGCAACTAAGAAGGCAAAGCTCAGTTATCATCAACAACAAAAATTAGAACCCCTCCCAACACAATAGCTTAATTAATTCATACTGCTATGCTCCTAGAGTGAGCTTCTACTAGCCCAGCCTTCTGAGAGAAGCACAGGTTCGACTCAGAACTTTAGCTATAACATACTCAAAAATTTCAACTATTAAAGAAAGAGTTTTTATATAATTTTCATTTTTAATATGTTTTTGGCGGCTGCACTTACAGGGGCAAGCCAATTTTACTCCACTCTCAACACACACTGACTGAACGGCGAGGGTTCTCCTGCAAATAAACCCTCCCGTGACAAACAATCAGCCAAAACATTATCAGTGCCCTTAGCATGCCACACATCCAACTTGTGTCCCGGCAGCAAAACAACACCTGGCACTTATAAACTGCCCAGTTCATCACAAGACTGGCATTTCTCTTCGCTCTTTCCGGCAACGGGGCCTGCCAAAAGCCTTTCACTAGTTCTACCTTCGTGATAGGCGATGCAGCCCCGAGGCGGTCTATGGTGTCGTCAACTATCGATAAGGTATAGGCGTCTGTCAGGGATAATGCACACACACTCTCGCAATCAACACACTCACTGATCTTGCCACTTAACACAGATTGCAAAGTTACAGGCAACGACCACTCACGACATTCCTTATCCCTCAGACCCTTGGGCAATGGATAGGTGTCTGTCAGGGATAATACACACACACTGATCTTGCCACTTAACACAGGTTGCAAAGTTACAGGCAATTACCACTCATGACATTCCTTATCCCTCAGACCCTTCGTCAACACGTAATCTAGCTCTGCTTGCACCACAGGCTGTCGGGCAGGATTTATACGGTAGGGAATTAAACTGAGCCTTGCACTATCTCCAGCCTGCATGTCGGATTCTACCCCGTACATCAGGCCTGGAGAAGCAACAAACATGTGGATGCACTGCCACAGCCTAGTAAACAACTTATCTCGCAGAACAACAATCCTAGTGCCATCCCACAACCCAGCCGAGACCGCAGCTTCTAACCTGTAGTCTCCCTCCTTCTCCACCTTCGTCCCTAGAACAGCCAGGTCATGAGAGGGACAATCTGTACCACCTGTGCAGTCACTCCCATAGTTCATTATTGCTAAGGCTTCCCCGCCGATACCGTACATGCGCACCCCCGCATTCCTTACGACTACATCTGCCTGCGCAGCATCACCGCTTTTAGCGACATGGCCAGATACAGTCGGTCTATGGTAGGGCTGTTGCATTCAACTAGAGCAGCATTGGGAGGCTATACGACGACCGGGCACATCCACTCCACAGGCAATCTCACCAATCTGCTCAATGTCCTCCTTTTGACCACCACCCTTGGCAGCCATGGGTCGACCTTGACCTGACAACCATGTCCAAGCCTCGTCGCCCACCTTGAACCACCGAAACAACGAGGCTAACGGTCTCCCAACATTCACGTGACCTGCCCACGGAACATCTTGCACCGCCTGAGTTGTGAGGCTCAGGGGCTCGGCACGACCACTGGGGTATGAACCGAGCTGGTGCTGGAGCGCTGCACACTGCTGCTCAGGCAGGTGCTCCAGCGCTTCCACAGCCACCAGACTCGTGTCCCTCGCCCACTGCTCCGCCGAGACATGACAATCCCTACTCTCCTCCACCTATGCCCTACTGCCCCCTCTCCTTCTCCACCTTGGCCGCTGCAGACCAACGCAGGGACAGTAGGCTGCTCAGGTGGTTGCCTCACAAACTCCTCCAACAGGTTCACATGACATGTTTCCCCGTCCTTGTGTTTGATCTCGACAGCACCATTACCACACTTCTGAACTTCCGGATCCTCCAACTGCAGTTTACAAATATCTGAGGGAACCAACCTGTCTAGATGCTTCCGAAGCAACCCAAGTCCTCCCCCAATATCAAACTGAGCATCCCTTTGTTCTCTCTGTGCATAACGTTGCTGCCTCGGAGTCTCTTCCTGCCCTACCTCCTCACTAGCTGTGACAGGTCCTGGGGCTTCTCCAGTCTCCAACAATGGTGCCAATACTGAGTTGCCAAGAAGAGCTGCTGGTACTAAACTCTCCAAACTGTTACCAACATTAGCCATCTTCTTGCAACTGTTCCTCCGTTGATCAGAAGACTGAGGAATAGGCTGTGACACTTTGGATGCAAGAGGTCTTGTAACAACGCACGCCATAGGTTGTACTTGACACTTCTCTACCCACTCCTGTTCCTCCCTACTCACGTCGGCCGGCTTCTCGGCAACGACTAAGGGGGAAACCTCAAAAGTAGGCCCTGCAAAGTCGTTACCGAGAAGGAGGTCGACGCCCCCAACAGGCAAGTTCTCCACAACAACCACATCCAACTCTAGTGTCACACCATCCACCTCCAGTTCCATCCTGACCAACGGGTATGACTTGACAGCATTGATACCCTGCACCACAACCACCCGTGCCGCGTTTATTGGTCTACCAGTAGAGTTCTTCAACAAAGTCTGAGAGGCGCAAGACACGGGTGTCTGAGAGGCACCCGTGTCTTGCAACAGCTCAACTCCATGCTTCTTACCAGCCCACTTCATGCAGCCATGCCCTCGATGGTCACAAAAGACATCGCGGACAGGGTTTGAGCCTTCCGGATTCTTCTCCACTGGAGGTGTCCCAGCCTCTGACGTTATACCCCGGGCAAACTCAGACGACTTCGGGGACACCCCAATGTTGCGAGCCAAAGACACGACTGCATTAGGTAGCTTGCTTGGATAGGCTCGTGCAAAATGGCCCTTCTCATGACAATGAAAACACTCTAACTCCCCCTTGGGCTTCCCTTGAGGTGGGGAAGGGCCCTGACCCTTCTTAACCCTTCCTACCCGGGCTGCCTTAGGTAAGGACAGCACGAATGAAGGGCCAATACCCGGTATGCCTTATCTAAGGCATGAGCTTAATAGCCTAATTAAGCTTGGTCCGAACGCCGTACGTACGACGTATGTCAACAAACCCAAGCGTTCGTCACCGCACCTCCGAAAACAAGAAGGAGAAGACTCCTCAATGTTATTGTTCTGACGTCATGACTAAATTAGTGTCTAAAAAGCCCCCATATTGGCAACATCTCTGCAATATTGGCTCCACTGAAATCGTCATCACAACTGAACCAGTTGACTTACAGAGCTCTACTCAATGCCAAAATACAGATTGAAAACCGCACTACGATTATAGATGAGTGGGAAAGTTCTAGCAGTGAAAATAAACATAAATACGGTAGCCTAGGCCTAGACGTTTTTCGGCCAGATCGCCCGGATATGACCTCCGTCCTTAGGAGAACCTGCCCGGGGAGGAAGGGTTAAACGGGACGGTATTAGGTTTATGGTCAGACTTAGTATCGTTGCTCTTGTTGTAATGGTTATATGGTGTATCACTGACTCGGGGGGGTGGAGTGTTGCGCCCCTTCTTACCTGCATCGTTCCGTTGTGCAGACCCGCACCCACGAATCAGTGACATCCGAAGGTCAGCCATCTCAGCTGCGTCCTGAAGAGTTCTTGGGTTTTTCTCTTTAAGATTCAACGTCAGATCGCTGCCCGTACACTTAAAAAATTGTTCTAGAAGCATCAGCTGTTTCAACTCCTCAAACGTCGATGCCTTCTCAGAACGCAGCCAGTTTCTAAATGCATCGGACAGATCCCGGGCATGCTCAAGAAAGGTGCACTCACGACCCTTCGTTACACCCCGGAACTTCAATCTGTACGTCTCTGGTTGTAACTCATATGCCCGCAGGACAGCCTCCTTCAATACCTCGTAATCGATGCACGACTTCAAGGGCAACGCATCATATGCCTTGAGTCCTTTGCCAACCAATCTAGAGGAAACAAGGGCTGCCCACTTAACCTCGGGCCATTGGTGCTCCCGGCACTTCTTCTCGAAACGCATAAAAAATTCAGTGACACCCGACTCATCAAATACAGGGACCAACTTGAGCAGGTGCGATAACGACTGATCAAGACCTCGATTCCCTGCTCTGTCGACTCCACCCTAGACTTCTCAAGATCTATGTCTGCACAGTACCTAGCCTTTCTCTCCTCAGACTCAGTCTCATATCTGGCCTTTCTCTCCTCAGCCTGAATCTTAGCCATCTCAAACTCCCGCTGCTGCTGCTCAGATTCCCGCTTCTGCTGCAGCTGCATCTTAGCCATCTCAAGCTGGAAGAGCATATCTGCAGTTAAACCTTGAGGAGGAGGAGATGCAACAATTGGAGACCCACCCTGTGACAAACCACGCTGCCAGTGACTATCGGCCTGCGGGAACGTACCCGGCTCCGGAGCCCGAGGGGGCGCCATGGTAGGAGTCGAGTGGAATGGAGACTAGGCCGAAGGTGCCCCAGCTCCCGCTTCACCCGAAGCCCCACGCACCCCGCCGATCACACAGGCCACCAGGTCACCTCTGGACATGCTGCTAATGCCCACATGCCCCATGACCGTGGTCAAACACTGGAGACCATACCGATCAATCCCCGACACCCGGTCAGCAGTAATAGGTATCTCCAGAAACTTCCTTGCATCCTCCTCACTAGCTATAACTCTAATGTCATCTAACAAAGCCCGCTGCTGCACCTCAGTTTCTGTTTCCCGTACTGTGTCCTCACTGTACACTGATCCGTCGTCCGACATAGTGTCCACCGAAAATTCTCAACGTTTATAAAAAAAATAAGTACCTAAACTCTTATGCAGCACTATTCACTCAAAAATACAAGATGCTCGAAGACTCTTAAGTGTTATACTACTTGCCAAAAAAAATTCCATGTGTCCACTATATTCCTTTAAACAAAACAAATGACCACAACACTCCTGCAATATTTCTCTAAGTTCACAAAATCCTAAGCAAGGTCGCCATTTGTTACGACCGACCGGGGCTCGTATAAAACAAGGGCTCTTAATCATTGGACTAGGAAAGCACACAGCCACAACGGTAACACTAGATCCAACCCCTGAACTTATAATGCCGGCGCACAAAAACACCTATACCCTCCAGAGTTAAATCTGCAATAACGGGGTATCCTATAACTCAGTATAAGTGCACTACTACTACAGGCTGATGATCTCTGATACAGCCTGATCACAACAACATACAATTATGTTAATAAGGTATACTAGGAAAAGATAGAGATCTTAATTAAATCACTGCAATGATTTAATGCAAACTAGAAAAAGGTATATTTAAAGTTACTCTAAACAATAATGAACTGTCACTCCTATACTAAAGAAAGTGAACGAAAGTCCCAAAGCATCGAGCAGGAATCTTCTGAAGAAAGTCTGATGCTGGGGTAAGATGATCGTATTGGATTTTGAACTGTTATATAAAGCAGGGTCAATATAGGACAAGTGTAGAGACAGACCGTGTCAACTAACACGGGAATAACGATAAATGCACACTAGTATTATCTCCAACAACAAAAGAAGTCCTTCGTCAGGCAACACAAAAAACCTGCTCAGGTTGTGCAACTCAACAACAACCAAGGCTTACAGTCAACGTGAATAAGAATGCTGCATACATAACATAAGAATTTATAATTCTAAACAGGTGTCTGCTAGGCTAATAAAGTCTATCTGGGATGTCGTAGGCTAGGAAACAATGGCTGAGCAAGCGGCTCGTAGCCTAGCGAGGTCCTAAACCCTTCCTACCCGGCCAGTCTTACCTAAGGACGGTTGCCCGTACCCGGGCGAAATGGCTGAAAAACTTCTAGGCCTAGGCTACCGTATTTATGTTTATTTTCACTGCTACAACTTTGCCACTCATCTATAACGTAGTGCGGTTTTAAATCTGTATTTTGGCGTTGAGTAGAGCTCTGTAAGTCAACTGGTTCAGTTGTGATGACGATTTCAGTGGAGCAAATATTGCAGAGATGTTGCCAATATGGGGGCTTTTCAGACACTAATTTCGTCTGACGTCAGAACAATAACATTGAAGAGTCTTCTCCTTCTTCTTTTCGGAGGTGCGGTGCAACACTTGGGTTTGTTGACATACGTCGTACGCACGGCGTTCAGACCAAGCTTAATTAGGCTATTAAGCTGCCGTCTTAGGTAAGGACGGCCGGGTAGCGGCCCTTCTGCCGAGCTGTCATTAGGTAAGGCAGACCGGGTAGGAAGGGTTAAGACTGTGCGGCCAAATTACGTTAATTGACGGGGTGCTCTCTTGAGAGATCCAGATCGCTAGTATCTGGTTCTCTCCTGGCGACCCTCTCAAAGTCAAAGCAAACGAGTTAGCACAGTGTTGGGTGGCAGAGGCAAAAGCCCTCACTCGCAACACAG
>JBAKBP010038460.1:0-16154 GCA_037953745.1 Lithodes maja
GAGGAGAACGACGGAAGTGGTAAGACCATCTCAGCCAACCTCATCACAAGTAGAGTTGGAAAGATATCAACACCACACTGGTAGGGTTGATATCAGGAAAACTTGGGACTATTTGCCGAGAAATTGTCTTGAGGGAGTAAGACACCGGTGGAACTACTTGACGCATTTCTCGAAGGTATCTTGGATATGCTTGTATCCTTTTTGGACCACACTGCGGTGACCACCCAACATCTTTACATTGCCTTGATATAAGATTTACTTTAGCTAGAGTATGCAATACTGATGAGCGCTCTAGTTTTAGTAAACCTACAAAAATAGTAAGACTGGTTGGAAGAGTTCAAGACACTGGTGAAACAGCTTCCTTATAAGTCAGGACTCATACTGGAGGGTGTAAGATACTGATGAAACAACTCCCTATTTAAGTCCTACGATACGAGAACGTAAGACACTGGTGAAACAGCTCGTATTCGTATAAACCCAAGATCCAACAACAAAGTTCTTCCAGAGACTCCTGTAGGAAGTCTGGGTCAAGGACTCATAGTGGATGGTGTAAGACACTGGTGAAACAACTCCCTACTTAAGAACATAAGAAAATGAGAGTCTGCAGAAAGCCGACCGGCCCACACAAGGCATATCCCTGTCACACCCAACCCCAATTACAAGGCCTAATTATAGACCCAACTCACTAATACCTTGAGGACTGACCTCTCCAAAACGGTCAGAGATCAACACAAGATTACGGGGTCTGCAGAGTGCAGATTGGCTCACACCCGGCAGTTCCCCCCTCATGACCCAACCCATCTCGTCCATGTGCCTATCTAATTTTATCTTAAAGCTCCCTATCGTTCTCGATCCTACCATATCACTCGGTAGCCTATTCCACATGTCTACAACTCTGTTACCAAACCAATATATGCCTATATCATTTCTGAAATGAAATATATCTAATTTGAAACCATTTGTTCGAGTTCTTTTGCTATCACTGAGCTTCAGTACATTTTTCATGTCCCCTTTATTAATCCCACTAACCCACTTGAACACTTCTATCATATCCCCTCTAACTCTGCGTCTTTTTAACGAATGTAAGCCTAATTTGTTCAACCTTTCTTCATATGGTAGATTTCTAATATTATGAATATTTTTTGTCATTTTTCGCTGTACTCTCTCCAACGAATCTATGTCCATTCTGTAATAAGGACACCAAAATTGGACAGCATAATCCATATGAGATCTCACTAATGATAAGCAAAGTTATAAGATAACATCGGCAGTTCTGTTACTCACACCCCTCGAGATGAACCCGAGAATCCTGTTTGCCATGTTACGAACTCGTATACACTGTTTTCGAGGCTTCAAATCGTTGCTAACAAGCACACCCAAATCTTTCTTGCAGTCTGAATTTTCTAATTCGGTATGAGCTAGTTTATATTTTGCATTAGTATTCGTCTTCCCTATCTTTAATACTTTGCATTCGTCAATGTTATAATTCATCTGCCAATTTACTGACCATTCGTGTAAGGTATCTAGATCCCTTTGGAGGCACTCTATGTCGCTATCTGAATCTACTGTTCTCCCTATTTTGGTATCGTCTGCGAATTTACTTATCCTACTAGTTATACCTAAATCAAGGTCATTTATGTATATTTCAAACAACAAAGGACCCAATACAGATCCCTGGGGGACACCACTTTTGACTGCTCCCCATTCTGACTTAGTACCATTTATGCTGACTCTCTGCTTCCTACCAATTAGCTATGACCTAATCCATCCCAACAACGACCCACCTATTCCATGCGCCTCAAATTTTCTCATCAATCTCTCATGAGGGACTGTCGAAAGCTTTACTGAAATTTAAATATATTATATCATATGACTTGTCATTATCTACTGCTTCATATACCTCTGAGAAAAAACTAAGCACATTAGTAAGGCAAGAACGTCCCTGAGTGAATCCATGCTGCGAAGAATGTATTAAATTAAATGTGTCTAAGTGGTTTCTAATTTTCCTAGCAATAATTGACTCTAGTAGCTTTCCTATGATTGATGTGAGACTAATAGGACGGTAATTGGATGCTATTGATTTATCACCATTTTTGAAGATCGGAACTATATTTGCAAGCTTCCAAGCTTCTGGAACTAAGTCTGTTTCTAATGACTTGTTAAATAGAAATGTTAATGGGTAACTTAACTCATCTCTGCATTCTTTTAATACTCTAGCATATGCCTCATCAGGATCAGGCGACTTCTGAGGTTTTAGTCAGTCAATTTCCTTAAGCACATCATTTCTACTTATAGTAACCGTACTTAACCTATTTTCTATACTATCGCTATATACTTTACGGACTTCTGGAAACTGTGCCAAATTTTCAATTCTCCTACCAGGGGCGGTATTTATAAAGCACTTTTAGGCTTAAAAGTAGCTTTTAAAGATGGCGGCCACTTTTAAAAGATAAAAGTTGGGTAAAAAAAACTTTTAGCAGCTAAAAGTAGCTTTTAAACCCGGCGGAAACTAAAAGCCCTCCAAGGGACTTTTAGCGCTTAAAAGTTACTTTTAGAGGACGATGAAGATGGTTGAATAACAAATCCGCCACCCCCTGCCAAGGAATTTTCATGTTAAAAAGACCAATTGGATTAATAGGCCTATAGCGACTCTGAGTTAATCAAAAGATACCATATAAACCACGAATGAAACTTAGAGGAACAAAGCTCCTAACCCCGAGATGAAAGTGTGTATTACCCTACATTATTTGGCAACGGTCAAAATGTAACTGTATGGGTCGGTGGGCTTGCGACCCCCACCCGGAAAAAATATCTAAGCAAAGAAAAACGAACGAACAGCCTTGGATGCGGACGGAACCAACGTTGACGAACCACGACCGACTAAGGACATGCCTTCGGACATTCTGAGAATGGCTACGTGGAATGTTAGTGGCATGAATGATGGCACAAAAGAGAGAGAGGTTCTGGAAGTGTTAGTGAATGCCAGGCTGGATGTATGTGGAATGACAGAGACCAAATGGAAAGGTTCAGATGTGAGAGAGTGGGAGTGTGGAATGGGTGTGTGTGCTGGAGTGAGTGAAGGAACAGCGAGAGAAGGTGCATGTTTGTTTGTAAGTAGCAAATGGAAGGAATGTGTAAGAGAGTATGGGTCTGTGGGTTCAAGGATTGTGTGGGTGAGAATGAAAGTAGGAATACAAACGTGGGTGATTGTATGCGTGTATGCCCCGACAGAGGATATACTTGAAAGAAAGAAAGAGGAGTTCTGGATGAATGTGGAGGCGTGCCTGGAGAAGTTTGACAAGAACGAAAGAATATTTCTGATTGGGGATATGAATGGTAAGGTGGGTGATAGGAAAGTTGAGGGAGTGGTGGGAGGGTGGGGGGTACCATCAGAGGTGAATGGGAATGGTAGTGCACTTGTGGACGTATGTGTGGGGAGGAGGCTGTGGATAGCCAACACCTTCTTCCGACACAGAATGATCCACAGGTACACGTGGAAACGGATGTTGACGATGAAGGATAAGACAGTGGTGGAACGAAAGTCATTGATTGATTATGTATGTGTGGATGAACGAATGAAGAAATCTGTGATGGATGCTAGGGTGTATAGGGGTATTGGATGGGGTCTGTCTAATCATTATGTAGTGGTAGCTAAGGTTAGGATACAAAAGAAGTGGGTGAGGAGAGCGGGAGGGAGGCGAGAGGAGGGTGGAATGGTGAGGAGGGTGGAGAGGTTGCAGGAGGAGGAAGTCAGGGAGGAGTACAGGAGAGCAGTGGAAAGACGACTAGGTGGGTTCGACCTGGAAGTTATGGAGGAAGTGGAGGAGATGAGCAAGGTGTTTAAGGATGAGATCTGTGCAGCATGTGAGGAGGTGTGTGGAGTGAGGAGAAGAGGGAGGGGAGTGAAAGGTACAGCATGGTGGACAGAAGAGGTAAGAATAGCTGTGGAAGAAAAGAAGAAAGCATATAGAGAGTGGTTGGGTAGTAGAGGGAATGAAGGTTCCGAGAGACAGAAACGAGCGAGGTACGTGGAGAGTAAGAGGGTGGTGAAGAGAGTAGTGAAGGAAAGTAAGAGAAGAGTAGATGAGGAATTTGGAAGGAATCTGAGTGTAAAATGGAGGGAGAGTAAGAAACTGTTCTGGAAAGAAGTCAAGAAAGTTAGGGAAGGTAGCAAGGGAAACAGTAAGGGTGTGAAAGATAAGAATGGGAGAATGCTAGCCGAGAAGCAAGAGAGAGTCGAAAGATGGAGGGAGTACTTCAGTGAGTTGCTAAATGAAAGGAATGAAGAGCCAGCAAACATAGCTGGATATGGTATGGGAGGGAGAAGAAGAGAAGTAGTGGAGGAGGAGGTGGGGATCAGGAGGTCAGAAGTGTGGGAAGCCATGAAAAGAGTGAAGTTGGGGAAAGCACCAGGAACAGATGGAGTGTGTGGGGAAATGTTGAGGTATGGTGGTGAGATAGTGATAGAATGGGTATGGAAAATGTGCAAACTAGCATGGGAGAAGGGGAGTGCACCCGATGACTGGAAGACTGGCATAATAGTCCCCCTATATAAGGGCAAAGGGGAAAGAGGAGTGTGTGGTAACCACCGAGGAATATGTCTTCTAAGCGTAGTAGGGAAGGTATACAGTAGGGTAGTGATTGAGAGAGTGAGAGTGAGAACGGAGAAATGGATAGGCGACGAGCAGGGAGGTTTTAGGAAGGGAAGAGGATGTGTAGATCAGATTTTTACCCTGAATTGTGTTGTGGAGAAGTATCTGGAGAAGAAACAAAAGGTGTATGTTGCCTTTATGGACTTGGAGAAGGCCTATGACAGAGTGGATAGAGAAGGTTTGTGGAAAGTACTTAGAATATACGGAGTAGAGGGCAAGTTGCTGAAAGCAGTGAAGAGCATGTATGAGGGTGCAAAGGCGGCAGTACGTGTGGAGAGTGAGCAGAGCGAGTTCTTTGACCTGAATGTTGGTTTGAAACAGGGGTGTGTGATGTCCCCGTGGTTGTTTATTGTATATATGGATGGAGTTATGAAAGAAATACTATCAAGAGCAGTGGATGTTGGTGTATCGCTGAAAAGGGAGGGAATTGAGTGGAAGCTACCTATACTGCTGTTTGCGGATGATACAGTTCTGATGAGTGATAATGAATGGGAGTTGCAGGGTCTGGTAAATGAGTTTGGAACAGTGTGCGAAAAACGGAATTTGAAGGTAAATACGGGGAAGAGCAAGGTTATGGTCTTCGAAAGGGGTGAAGTCACAGAGTGTGAGGTGAAGCTGAACGGTCAGGCTATGGAGATCGTCAACTCTTTTAAGTATCTGGGCAGTGTGTTGAGTAAAGATGGGACTATGGATGAAGAGGTGCGGGAGAGGGTACAACAGGGGAAGAGGGTTGTAGGAACGCTAAAAGCAGTGTGACGCATGTCGAGTATGAGCATGCTGTACAGAACGCCCAGTCAGGCCCCACTCTCGCTAGGATCGTCAGGGCAGGAACTTTGGCTGTAGTTTGTGTAGAGTTTCCTAACTCAGTTTATGTGAACCGTTGTACTATAAGTATTATCATTATGTATTTTGTTTTCTTCTAAGTCAACGAGTTCTATTTTATATCATTAGATATAAGTATTGTGTGTGGGACTTATATACAATGATGAGAGAGAGAGTTACGTAACGGGGATCAGTGAGTACGCCACGCGGGCCGGTAGGCCTAATTCCCTCCTCCCTTCCTCCCTTTCAGCGCGTGGGAAGTTCTTTGTCAATCCCAGATTGAGAGAATATGACGTCATGATTGCCAGTGGGCGGTCCTTAAGTAGTTTGAGATATGCCGCTAGAGGGCCGAGTATAAAAAGAGAGGTTTTTGCCACCATGCTTCAGAACTCATCAGGCAAAGCGACCTCTCATATCCCTTGCAACTATCGATATTCTTCCGACTGATGTGAACTTTCTCTACTCTCTGAACAGCCTATTTTCTTCTCTTCTCGTCCCTTTTTAACCAATGACCCCTTTGGTGCAGATTTAGTCAGCCAAAGTATTATCGCTTGAGTTCTCACGAGATAAGTGCCTGTTAGATAGCCTATTTTGGAAGGGTTAACTAGAATAGGATTGATTGATGTTTGTTGCACTCGTATATGCATTTCCCTGTGTGCGATTATTCATGTTCCTGTTTTCTGCTGGTTTAGGCAATGCTAGACTGGGATAGGGTTTCTGAGTTGTGATTTCCTATGAGTACTAGGTTGCGGTTGAACCAGTACAATTGCAACGGAGACGTGGAACGCCTAGGTGGTCTTTCTGACTGTGTACCATGGGAGTTTAGCACTGTGTTGCGAGTGAGGGCTTTTGCCTGTGCCACCCAACACTGTGCTATCTCATTTGCTTGACTTTGAGAGGATCGCCAGGAGAGAACCAGATACTAGTGATCTGGATCTCTCAAGAGAGCATCCCGTCAATTACCGTAATTTGGCCGCACAGTCTTAAGGACCTCGCTAGGCTACGAGCCGCTTGCTCAGCCATTGTCTCTTAACCTTAGATATCCCAGCTAGACTTTGCTCGACCAGCAGATACAGCATAGTATTGAAGCTTCTCCTTATGTATATTATTGTTTAAGCACTATTGATTTCATGTGTGGCACGCTTAGCTACTTCAGAGATTAGTGGCCCACGAGCACAATCTTAGTAGGCTATTGCCAGTGCATTGTCGGAGTACTTCTTCTTAATGTTTGCCATATCCTATTGCTTATTCTTATAATTCTTCTTATGTCAATTTAAAGCCTTTAATTACCAGTGAGTTATTCATTAAATTGCTGTTCAAAATCCGATACTTACTTCTTATGAGTATTCGAGAAGCATCTAACTTATCAGAAGATTCCTTGCTTGATGCTCGAGGACTATTGTTTAACGTAACGTAATAGTGCCGATCCGAAGTAGAGGGTGGAGGACTTCTTAAGTTCTTAGTTCAAGGGTGGATTACTTCGGCTTCGGCCAACACTATTCTTTAGTGTTGTAGTACTTTCTTCTTTGTTTGATTGTTGACCAGACTAGATAACTCCCGTCTTGTTATTAGTCTGTTGTGTGAAACGCTAGTACCGAGTTCTTGTATACCCCGTTATAGCAGATAGAACTCTGGAGGGTAGTGGCGTTTTTTTGTTCGGCTGGCAGTACTCTGGGGTTGGGATCGTGTGTTTCCGTTGTGGCAGCGAGCCATACTCGAGTCCTGTGTAAGAGCCCTAGTGTACCCGAGTGCCCGGTCGTAACAAATGGCGACCTTGCTTAGGATTTTGTGAACAGTATAATTTTTTTTGCAGAGTTGTACAACATTTGTTTGTTCGTACTTTAGCGTACATATTGAAGAATATTTTTTTTTGTAAGGCAATTAGGAGAGCATTTAATAGACTCCAGTTAATTTAGTAATTAGTGCTTGCATAAGGGAGTTTAACACTTTTGTCTCGAGAAATTTTTGGTGAACTTCAGTATGTCGGGCCCTAGTACTGACGAGGAGCGAGAGATGCTATGTGAGGAGGTGCCGTTAGTAACTAGTGAGGAGGATGCTAGACTTTTTGTGAGTAAGCAGTACCACGTGACGGAGGAGAGGCTGACTGGGGTGAATGTTTATGGCTTGCACCTGATAGCCAAGGTTTTGGGTCTATCCAATGTAGGAGGGATGTCCAAGGGGGAGCTGATTTCCTGGGTGTTGCGTGGGCGACATGGGGTTTCGGAGGAGAGGGCGTTTGGGGGGGTTCCTCCCCAGATCCCCTCTCACTCGACTCCCACAGTGCCGTCCACTCAGTTGCCGGAGGTTAGCACTCTCCCACAGAGGGATGAGCATTGGAAGATTGGAGTGCCCTCGGGCGGTGCGTATGGTGGTTCCCCAGTTCTTGCCCCCCCTCCTTCAGTAGTGGCAGCTCCCTCTTCCGGCCTGTCTCCTGAGATGATATTTAAACTCGAGCTTGCTAAAATGGAGAATGAGGCTAGGAAGCAGGAGATGGAGAATGAGTCTAGGAGGCATGAGAAGGAGATTGAGGCTGAGACTAGGAAGCAGGAGATTGAGTCTAGGAAGCAGGAGAAGGAGATTGAGGCTGAGATTAGGAGGCACGAGGCTGAGCTTAGGTACGACTCAGAGAAATATTGTGCTCAAATAGATTTAGATAAGACTCGTGCAGAGTCGACAGGGATTCGGATGGGCCGTGAGGGCCAAGTAAGAGAACAGTCCTTGTCTCACTTAGTCAAATTGGTGCCGGCATTTAGTGAAACTGAAGTCACAGAATTTTTTAATCGTTTTGAGAAGAAGTGTAGGGAGCATAATTGGCCTGAAGAGAAGTGGGCAGCTCTAGTCTCCTCAAGACTTACGGGTAAGGGTCTGAAGGCTTATGATGCACTGCCTTTAGAGTCTTGCATTGACTACCCAGTATTGAAGAGAGCTGTCCTACGGGCATACGAGTTGCAACCAGAAACATATCGATTGAAGTTTCGGGGTGTTACGAAGACTAGGGAGGCGACCTTTCTTGAACATGCCCGGGACTTAAAAGATGCACTTGCTAACTGGACACGTTCTGAGAAAGCTGAGACGGCCGAACAGTTGACTGAGCTGTTTCTGCTCGAGCAGTTTTATAAGTGTACTGGTGCAGATATGACTTTAACTATTAAAGAAAAGAACCCTAAAACTCTACAGGAGGCAGCTGAGATGGCTGACCTCCGGCTATCACTAATTCGTGGGTGCGGGTCTGCCCAGCGTAGTGAGGCAGGTAACAAGGGGCGTGACGCCCCACCCCCCCGAGTTGGTGATATACATTATGCAAACAAGTACAAGAGCTATGATACCAAGACTGACCACAAGACTAGCACCGTCCCATTTAAGAAGGGGCCGGGCCCTTCCCAGTACCAAGGGAAGCCCAGAGGGGAGTTGGAGTGTTATCATTGTCATGAAAAGGGGCACTTTGCAAGAGTCTGTCCTAGCAAACCACCTACAGCAGCTGTGTCTTTGGCCTGCAACATTGGTGTGTCTCCGAAGTTTTCTGAGTTTGCCCGGGGCAGTTCGTCAGAGGCTGAGGCACAGCCAATGCAGAAGCACCTGGGAGGCTCGAACCCTGCTCAGGATGTTTTTTGCGACCATAGAGGACGGGGTTGCGTGATGTGGGCGGGGCGCAAGCATGGAGTAGAGGTCTTGCGTGATACAGGTGCTTCCCAGACTCTGATGAATAACTTGACTGGCTACCCTATAAATGTGGCTCGGGTGGTAGTGGTGCAGGGTATTAATGCAACTCGGTCATACCCGCTGGTGCGGTTGGAGTTGGAGGTGGATGGTGTGGCACGTGAATTGGATGTTGGGATTGTGGAGAAACTGCCAGTGGAGGGCGTCGACCTTCTTCTCGGCAACGACTTTGCAATGCCCGCTTCTGAGGTTCTACCCTTAGTCGTTGCCGAGAGGCCGGCCGACGTGAGTGGGGGAGAACAAGAGTGTGTCGAGCGGTGCCAGGCACAACCCATGGCGTGTGCTGTCACCCGAGCTCGGGCAGCTAAAGTGTCACAGCCTAGTCCTCCGTCTTCAGACCAGCAGAGGAACGATCAACAGGAGGAGGCTAAAGCTGGAGTTGGTTTTAAGAGTTTTGACTCGGCGGCTCTCCTGGGTGATTCAGTATTGGCACCTATGTTAGAGTCTGGAGAGGCCCCAGGACCTGTCACAGCTAGTGAGGAGGTAGGGCCGGAAGAGACTCCGAGGCAGCAACGTTGCACACGGAGAGAAAAAAGGATTGCTCAGTTTGATATTGGGGAAGGATTTGGGTTGCTTCGGAAGCATCTAGACAGGTTGGTTCCCTCAGATATTTGTAAACTGCAGTTGGAGGATCCGGAAGTTCAGAAGTGTGGTAATGGTGCTGTCGAGATTAAACACGAGGACGGGGAAGCATGTCATGTGAACCTGTTGGAGGAGTTTGTGAGGCAACCACCTGAGCAGCCTACTGTCCCTGCGTTGGTCTGCCGCGGCCAAGGTGGAGAAGGAGAGGGGGGCAGTAGGGCACAGGTGGAGGAGAGTAGGGATTGTCATGTCTCGGCGAAGCAGTGGGCGGGGGACACGAGTCTGGTGGCTGTGGAAGTGCTAGAGCACCTGCCTGAGCAGCAGTGTGCAGCACTCCAGCACCAGCTCGGTTCATACCCCACTGGTCGTGCCGAGCCCCTGAGTCTCACAACTCGGGCGGTGCGAGATGTTCCACAGGCAGGTCATGTGACTGTTAAAAGACCGTTAGCCTCGTTGTTTCGGTGGTTTAAGGTGGGCGACGAGGCTTTGGCATGGTTGCCAGGTCAGGGTCGACCCATGGCTGCCAAGGGTGGTGGTCAAAAGGAGGACATTGAGCAGATTGGTAAGGTCGGCTGTGGTATCGCAGTGCCCGGTCGTCGCATAGCCTCCCAATGCTGCTCTAGTCTAATGCAACAGCCCTACCATAGACCGACTGTATCTGGCCATGTCGCTGAAAGCGGTGATGCTGCGCAGGCAGATGTCGTCACAAGGAATGCGGGGGTGCACATGTACGGTATCGGCGGGGAAGCCTTAGCAATAATGAACTGTGGGAGTGACTGCACGGGTGGTACTGATTGTCCCTCTCATGACCTGGCTGTTCTAGGGACGAAGGTGGAGAAGGAGGGAGACTACAGGTTAGAAGCTGCGGTCTCGGCTGGGTTGTGGGAGGGCACAAGGCATGTTGTTCGTGGAGACAGTGCAAGGCAGTTATTTACTAGGCTATGGCAGTACTTTCGCATGTTTGTTGCTTCTCCAGGCCTGAGGTACGGGGTAGAATCCGACATGCAGGCTGGAGATAGTGCAAGGCTCAGTTTAATTCCCTGCCGTATAAATCCTGCTCGACAGCCTATGGTGCAAGCAGAGCTGGATTACGTGTGGACGAAGGATCTGAGGGATAAGGAATGTCGTGAGTGGTCGTTGCTTGTAACTTTGTCCGAGCGTGCTAAAGAGGTATGTGGTTTTGTTGTGGACGGGAGTACCTACCAGTGCAATGTTGTGCCTGACGGACTTAAGAATGCACCAGCAACGTGTCAGAGCCTGATGAATGAAAGTGAAAAGGACGATGATGCGCTGGGGCATTTCGAGATCTATGTTCCAGCCTATGGTCCGGTCGGTGTAGTTTACCCAGATCATTACCCTCTCGAGATCTTGGACCAGTTTCACAATCGGAATATGAGGCTGACCAGGTGGTCACTAAGGTTATTGGTATATAACCTGGACATAAGCCATATTGCCGGTTGTGACAACGAGGTTGCATGTGGTCGTTCAGGGGTATATGATCCTGGGTAGATTGACACACGGGTAGCCTCCTGCTTTGGTTTGAGTAGTATTTTGCGCTTGGTGCTTGTTGGCTCGCGGTTGTAGCCCAAGCGTATTGGGTCGTAAAGCAGGAGTTGAGCGTTTGGTATAGAAGAAAATAGGCTGCCCTTATAGTGCAGCCGGAAAAAAACATATTAAAATATAAAAATCATATAAAAACTCTTTCTTTTTGATGAAGATAATTGTATAAGTTTGTCATAGCCTATAAGGTTTGAGTAGTCCACGAACTATCAAACGGCTGAGCTGCTGTAAGCTCGCTCTGGGAGCATGATATTGTGTCTTTTACTATTGTTGGGAGGAGTTATGAAATGTGAATTTTTTTTTTATAAGATGTGTTTTAGTGATAAACTCAGCGTTGTTTTAGTGCCATGCGGTCGCTGGGTGTGAGGGGTTTGATGGGGTTCTGTATATCAGATTTTAGCTCAGGGTTGAGCAAGTAAAATCTTGGGGGAGGTGTGACGCATGTCGAGTATGAGCATGCTGTACAGAACGCCCAGTCAGGCCCCACTCTCGCTAGGATCGTCAGGGCAGGAACTTTGGCTGTAGTCTGTGTAGAGTTTCCTAACTCAGTTTATGTGAACCGTTGTACTATAAGTATTATCATTATGTATTTTGTTTTCTTCTAAGTCAACGAGTTCTATTTTATATCATTAGATATAAGTATTGTGTGTGGGACTTATATACAATGATGAGAGAGAGAGTTACGTAACGGGGATCAGTGAGTACGCCACGCGGGCCGGTAGGCCTAATTCCCTCCTCCCTTCCTCCCTTTCAGCGCGTGGGAAGTTCTTTGTCAATCCCAGATTGAGAGAATATGACGTCATGATTGCCAGTGGGCGGTCCTTAAGTAGTTTGAGATATGCCGCTAGAGGGCCGAGTATAAAAAGAGAGGTTTTTGCCACCATGCTTCAGAACTCATCAGGCAAAGCGACCTCTCATATCCCTTGCAACTATCGATATTCTTCCGACTGATGTGAACTTTCTCTACTCTCTGAACAGCCTATTTTCTTCTCTTCTCGTCCCTTTTTAACCAATGACCCCTTTGGTGCAGATTTAGTCAGCCAAAGTATTATCGCTTGAGTTCTCACGAGATAAGTGCCTGTTAGATAGCCTATTTTGGAAGGGTTAACTAGAATAGGATTGATTGATGTTTGTTGCACTCGTATATGCATTTCCCTGTGTGCGATTATTCATGTTCCTGTTTTCTGCTGGTTTAGGCAATGCTAGACTGGGATAGGGTTTCTGAGTTGTGATTTCCTATGAGTACTAGGTTGCGGTTGAACCAGTACAATTGCAACGGAGACGTGGAACGCCTAGGTGGTCTTTCTGACTGTGTACCGTGGGAGTTTAGCACTGTGTTGCGAGTGAGGGCTTTTGCCTGTGCCACCCAACACTGTGCTATCTCATTTGCTTGACTTTGAGAGGATCGCCAGGAGAGAACCAGATACTAGTGATCTGGATCTCTCAAGAGAGCATCCCGTCAATTACCGTAATTTGGCCGCACAGTCTTAAGGACCTCGCTAGGCTACGAGCCGCTTGCTCAGCCATTGTCTCTTAACCTTAGATATCCCAGCTAGACTTTGCTCGACCAGCAGATACAGCATAGTATTGAAGCTTCTCCTTATGTATATTATTGTTTAAGCACTATTGATTTCATGTGTGGCACGCTTAGCTACTTCAGAGATTAGTGGCCCACGAGCACAATCTTAGTAGGCTATTGCCAGTGCATTGTCGGAGTACTTCTTCTTAATGTTTGCCATATCCTATTGCTTATTCTTATAATTCTTCTTATGTCAATTTAAAGCCTTTAATTACCAGTGAGTTATTCATTAAATTGCTGTTCAAAATCCGATACTTACTTCTTATGAGTATTCGAGAAGCATCTAACTTATCAGAAGATTCCTTGCTTGATGCTCGAGGACTATTGTTTAACGTAACGTAATAGTGCCGATCCGAAGTAGAGGGTGGAGGACTTCTTAAGTTCTTAGTTCAAGGGTGGATTACTTCGGCTTCGGCCAACACTATTCTTTAGTGTTGTAGTACTTTCTTCTTTGTTTGATTGTTGACCAGACTAGATAACTCCCGTCTTGTTATTAGTCTGTTGTGTGAAACGCTAGTACCGAGTTCTTGTATACCCCGTTATAGCAGATAGAACTCTGGAGGGTAGTGGCGTTTTTTTGTTCGGCTGGCAGTACTCTGGGGTTGGGATCGTGTGTTTCCGTTGTGGCAGCGAGCCATACTCGAGTCCTGTGTAAGAGCCCTAGTGTACCCGAGTGCCCGGTCGTAACAGCAGTAACAAGAAATAGGGTGGTCAGTATGGAAGTGAAGAAGTCCTTGCATGACAGTGTGGTAATCCCGACACTGACTTACGGAAGCGAAGCATGGACGTTGGTTGAGAGACTCAGACCAAGAGTGAGAGCAGTGGAAATGAATTACTTAAGGAGTGCGTGCGGAGTTACATGGAGGGATAGACAGACTAATGAGGAAGTAAGAAGGAGGTGTGGTGTGGAGGTAGATGTGCTGGAAAGTGTGAAAAGGAACAACTTGAGATGGTTCGGCCATATGGAACGTATGGAAAGCGAGAGAATGACTAAGAGGGTGTACGAGAGCGAGGTGGAGGGACAGAGGGGGAGAGGTAGACCGAATATGAGGTGGAAGGATGGAGTGAGGAACTACATGAACGAAGGCGGTGCTGGTTGGGGGGAGGGGCGTCGACTGACTGGGGACAGAGGTGCATGGGGGCGGTTCGTTCGTGGCCACCCCTTCGGGGATCACGGCGTCAGGCAATAGATAGATAGATAGATGAGTAACTCATGATTGTAGGTTATCTATATTATCAAATACAGTATGTTAGGTAACTCTTGATTCTATCCATATACCACCCCGCACATCATACTACTCAAAGGTGATCCACTGTGTGTTCTCCAACGAATAAGCTATATTAGAAAGTAACCTACCACCATATATATCAACCTACTTTAAACATTTCGATTCATACTGTATATAATATGTCCGACTACATTATTTGCCGCGGTCGGTCTCTCTATTTTTAGATGGGTAAATCCAAGGTTAAGAGATAAACACATGTTTTTCTTATGTTCTTATGTTCTTAACTCTCCCAGACATATATAACGCGATCGCGTCATATGGCAGAGTGAACCAAAAACACATATGACGCGATCGCGTCATATGGACTTATTATATTGCTAGAAAATAAGTTTATGACGCAATTGAGCCGGTTTTTTGGCTGGTAAGTCCGATAAGTTAGATGTACATGTGGAAAAATCTAGCAACCCCCTAGCGTCCCTGTGAGGGCCCCGCGGTGGTAGAGAGAGTCAGTTTCTTCCCATCAGCCAGCCTAGTAGGTGGGTGTGTGTGGCCCTTTAAATCAAGGGGCCTCCATTTTGCCCAGCCTGGCTGATATTACCGCCCTAATATAACCCAAACGAAGTGCTATATCATTGGGTTATCGATGGATTATTGTGTTATTCTTGTTTAGGGTATAAAAACCATGTTAGTGAAGTGTTTTGCTAGTCTGGTGTACGTGACCAAGGTGGGCTCCACGAGGGGCCATGGTTTCGCTTGTTTGTGGATCACTTTCATACCATATTGAGTCAATTATATTGCTATTTATCACTTGAAGTAGTGTATTTTACTTGTATAAGTGTTTATAGTGAAAACACTTTTATTACTGGTCGAGCATTCTCTGGTGTAGGCTATGTGACCAAGGTGGTGGAGGGAGGGGCCATGCTTTTTGCCAAACGTTTTGCTTGTTTGTGGAACACTTTCATATAAATATCAGTCAATTATATTGCTATTTATCCGTTCAAGTAGTGTATCTTACCTTGTATTAGTGTTTCTTAGTGAAAAAACTTTCATTACTGGTCGAGCATATGTCGCCATGCTCCCTCAGCCCTGTGCATTTTTGCTCGATAATTTAGTGGTGGAAAGTGCTTGCATTTTTGCTCGATAATTTATTGGTGGAAAGTGCTTGGGAGGTAAGTTTTTTATGGGCAAAAAGCACTCTACATATACGGCTTGGTGGCCACGAGGGAATCTCAGCAGTGTGAGTAAGTACAGTCAACATTTTTGGTAGTGGTGGTGGTGGTGGTGGTGGAGATGGTGGTGGAGATGGTGGTGGTGGTGGTGGAGATGGTGGTGGTGGTGGTGGAGATGGTGGTGGTGGTGGTGGTGGTGGTGGAGATTGTGGTGGAGATGGTGGTGGTGGTGGTGGTGGTGATGGTGGTGGTCGGGGTGGTGGAGATGGTGGTGGTGGTGGTGGTGGAGATGGTGGTGGTGGTGGTGGAGATGGTGGTGGTGGTGGTGATGGTCGGGGTGGTGGTGGTGATGGTCGGGGTGGTGGTGGTGGTGGTGGAGATGGTGGTGGTGGTGGTGGAGATGGTGGTGGTGGTGGTGGAGATGGTGGTGGTGGTGGAGATGGTGGTGGTGGTGGTGGAGATGGTGGTGATGGTGGTGGTGGTGGTGATGGTCGGGGTGGTGGTGGTGATGGTCGGGGTGGTGGTGGTGGTGGTGGTGGTGGTGGAGATGGTGGTGGTGGTGGTGGAGATGGTGGTGGTGGTGGTGGAGATGGTGGTGATGGTCGGGGTGGTGGTGGTGGTGGAGATGGTGGTGGTGGTGGTGGAGATGGTGGTGGTGGTGGTGGAGATGGTGGTGGTGGTGGTGGAGATGGTGGTGGTGGTGGTGGAGGTGGTGGTGGTGGAGATGGTGGTATTTATATTTGTATTTCATTTATACTTTTGCTTTATTATATTATAATTTATTATTATTATTATTAGTATTATTATTATTATTATTTATTATTTATTATTATTTATTATTATA
>JBAKBP010038461.1:0-16154 GCA_037953745.1 Lithodes maja
CTCATTTGCCAAATTTGGGCCCAACATGACAATTTATCTAGATTGTGTTGCATATCGTCAACTTGTTCTTTTGAGAGTACGCTATTTGCAATTTTTGTATCGTCAGCAAATTTCGAGACTGTACAGGTGAGACCCTCATCTATGTCGTTGATGTAAATTAGAAAGAGAATTGGTCCTAGTACCGATCCCTGGGGTACCCCACTACTTACATTGGTCCATTTAGATGCCTTACCGTTTATGACTACTCTTTGCTTTCTGTCGCTGAGCCAATTTTCTATCCATTTCAACACACCGTCTTGTATTCCATGCGCTTTTAGTTTTAGCAGTAATCGTTTGTGGGGAACTTTGTCAAAGGCCTTTTGAAAATCAAGGTATATAATATCTACAGCTTTACTCTCATCGTAGAGGTTGAAGATATCGTGGAAGAAGTCTAAGAGGTTTGTTAAACAGGAACGTTTTTTACGAAAGCCGTGTTGAGTATCTTTAAGTAAGTTATTTGCCTCTAAGTGATTTACGAGTCTGTCTCTTATGACCGTTTCTAGCATTTTACATACAATTGATGTTAAGCTAATTGGACGATAGTTACTGGGTAGGGATTTGCTGCCTTTTTTGAATATCGGTGTTACGTTGGCTAGCTTCCACTGATCAGGCATAGTCCCAGACTGCAAGGATTCATTGAATAGCAATGTCAGTGGTTTGGAGAGCTCATCCTTAGCTTCCTTTAGAACTCTAGGTGAGATTGTATCAGGTCCAGGCGTTTTATTTACCTTGAGTTTATCTAAACAATTCAATACTTCTCTCTCTGTAACGGTGATATTGCTTAGAACATCTGAATTATCAATCTGAATCGGCGATGGTGTAGGGATATCACTGAGGTCTTCGGTTGTAAAAACTGATGCAAAGAAGGTATTGAGGGCATTACTCATTTGTACTTCGTCTTTGGTGTATTCTCCATTTTCATCGACTAACGGTCCAACAGTTGAAGTAACTACTTTTTTCTTTCTGATATAACTATAGAATTCTTTCGGGTTTGTTTTACTTTGATTCGCAACATGTAACTCCAGGGTCTTTTTACTTTGCTTAATTAACTTTTTGGCTTTGCGTCGTAGCTCTACAAATTTCACCCGTTCTTCGTCATTTTGTGAGGATTTTAATCTATCATTAGCAAATTTTTTTAGCAAGCAGACAGTCTGAAATATCTTTATTCCACCATTTGGGCTTATCATTTTGGCCTGGACGCCGTATTTTCGATGGTATGCAGTCTTGCACTGCCTTAAGGTAAGTGGTTGTGAAACACTCCCAAGATGTATTTATGTCGTTATTGTTAGTCAGAAAGCTCCAGTCAGTTTCTTTAAGTTTTGATTTAAGTTTATGAAAATTTGCTTTCTTGAAATTAGGGACTTTCTCAATGCTGCTATTTGATTTGTTACTAGTAAACTTTAAAGTGAAAGTTATCGTACGATGGTCGCTGTTACTGAATTCATCACCAACATTCAAATTCTCTATTAATTCTTCTTTTGTTGCGAGTACAAGGTCAAGCACATTATTACCACGGGTCGGAGATTGTACAAATTGAAAAAGTGAACTCTCTTGCAAGTTAGCATAGAGGTCGTGTCCAGAGTGTGAAGTAAGAATATCGCCCCATTTAGTCACGGGTAAGTTGAAATCGCCAAGAATTACGGTATCTTGTATGTTAGTTATTTCTGCAATTTGTTCATAAATTTCACTGTCAGTTTGCACTGATTGAGATGGGGGTCTGTATAATAAAGCTAGTGTTATTTTAGTTCCTCGTTTATTATTTAATAGTACGTAAGATATGTCTATATTCGCAATTTGAGGTTTTGACATTAAGACGGGATTAAGACTTTCCTTTATAAAAAACAGAACTCCTCCTCCATTTCTATTGATCCGACTTTTCTCAAACATTGTATAACCAGGAAGCGTATATTCGGCTAAAAAGTCTCTGTCTTCCGTATTTAACCAAGATTCTGTAATGCCGATTATATCATAATGTTCTGTAAACACGATTTCCTCTAGATCTGAAAATTTATTGCGTATGCTACGAGCATTTACATAAAACACCTTAAGAGTATTAGAGTTGGATGTTACTGATTGTGCATTGTCTGAATTTTCAGTTCGTATTTGACTTACACTACCCTGTCTTGGGTCTGGTTGACCCCGTTTTTTGAACGGAAATCCTTGACTGCATCGTTCAGCAGACGACCAAGACGTGCAGCTCCTACTTCATTGAGATGTACACCATCTCCTGAAAACAAAGATTTATCATAGTAAAAATTATCCCACGTGTCGACAAAGCCGATGTTCTCCTCCCTGCAGAGTTTGGCTAGTCGGCGATTTGTACTGGTAGCTATGTTGTAGAATCGGTTTTCTACGTCAATCCGGGGAACAATTCCTGAAATTAAGATTCTATTAGATTTTTCCTTGAAGGACCTGATCAGCCGCCGGTACTTGCAAAGTAGTTCCTCTGACCGCGTCCGTTGGACATCGTTAGATCCAACGTGGATGACGTACGTAGTGCTTGCGGGGGCGAGCCTGGAAACCTCTTCCAGAGCCGCAACAATGTCGTCCACGCCGCCACCTGGGATACAGAATCGCTTTCTGGCCCTGGGTGCCCTGGCGCAGAACTCGGTTAGTTGGCCACGGACCATGGAGTCGCCCACAAGCCGAACTTCTTCCGTTTCCTCTTCCTCGTCAATAGCCAGAATTTTGAAGCGGTTTTGGCATGTTGTCGGGATGACCTTCCTGGTACTGGTACTGGGATGGACATTGTTTCTCACTAACTGAAAGTTGTCCTGGGGGGGAGTGAGAGTAGAGTCATTATTATTATCTGCAACATCTAAGGTAGCTGCTGGTGTGGGTACCGGTACTGTATGCACTGGAATGGCGGTTGACATAGTAGTGGTTTCTTGGGCCGAGGGCACTCCTACGTTGAGTGTGGCAAATTCTTGAAGGGATTCAAGCTTCGTAGTCAGGGCATCGATCTTGCGGTGAGCTGCATTCAATTCATCCGCAATCTTCTCTCGGAGCTGGCAAAATCTACAAATTTGGACATCAGTATCAACAAACATGGTAGGGCCAAATTTACCGGAACAACTCGTGCAGGTTCGTTGCGGCGCCATGACGATATAATCACAATATGCCTGAAAATCACACAAATTTATGTTAGCAAAATGGTACAATTAAAGCCTGAAAATCACAAAAAATGTATGTTAGCAATATGATACAATTAATTCCTGAAAATCACAAAAAATTTTGTTAGCAATATGATAAAATTAATATGCCTGTAAATCACAAAAAATATGTTAGCAATAGAACACAATTTATGCCTGAAAAAAACAAAAATTTATGTTAGCAGTATGACACAGTTAAAGCCTGAAAATCACAAATGGACTAGAAATTTGTTACAAAATTTACTGGAAAAAGAAAAGTGGGAGAGGGTTAATGTAGCCTAGTGAAAAAACTGGAAAACAGTATACAGTACAGTAACAAAAAATATTTGTTAGCAATATGGTACAATTAATGCCTGTAAATCACAAAAATAATATGTTAATCACAAAAAGAATATTATGGCTGTAAATCACAAAAAATATGTTAGCAATAGAACACAATTTATGCCTGAAAATAAAAAAAAAAAAAAATTGATGTTAGCAGTATGACACAGTTAAAGCCTGAAAATTGTAAATGGACTAGTAATTTGTTACAAAATTTACTGGGAGAAAAAAAGGGGAGAGGGTTAATTTAGCCTAGTGAGAACACTGGAAAGCAGTATACAGTACAGTAACAAAAAATATTGGTTAGCAATATGGTACAATTAATGCCTGTAAATCACAAAAAGAATATGTTGATCACAAAAAGAATATGTTAGCAATAGAACACAATTTTATGCCTGAAAATAAAAATAAAATTATGTTAGCAGTATGACACAGTTAGGCTAAAGCCTGTATATTAGTTTATACAGTGGTCGACACAATAATAATAATAATGGAGTTAGTAATATCCCTGGCAAGAGTGTGAGAGGCCTATTATGGTGACAAGTATCTGAAATGCTATTGGCTAGACTTTGATATATAAAATACAAGAAGAGTCTTTGTTTATGCGTACACAGGTGGCGCTGGTATCGGCGGCGTCTCTACTAACCTGACAAATAGAATTTTGAAAAACAAATGTTTATCAGTCAAAACTACAGTACAATGTCATGCAAGATAACTACTGGGTGGTTTGCTAAGCACTTAACTACAGTGAGGGCTAAAATATCTACAATAAGTGCTAGAACTTTATAATATGAAACAAGCAAATAGTTTGTTTACTTTAGAGCGTCGGTCGTCACTAACCGGTACAAATGTAAACAAAAGCAGTCTCGATAAACAAACGTTTATCAGTCAAAAACACAGCAAAATTACATGCAAAGCAACTACAGGGCAGTTAAGCTAGAGCTTAGCTACAGCTCATGCAAACAAATAAGGGGATGAGTAATGGAGTACTCAAGTTATGGTCAGATTTCGAGCAGCGAGAGCGAAGTGCTGTTGGCGGGTTGGCGCGTCGGGCTCTCAGGGAGAGAGAGAGAGAGAGAGAGAGAGAGAGAGAGAGAGAGAGAGAGAGAGAGAGTAAATTGCACATTTAAGTTTAAAGAGGGAGAATTTTACATATAAGGTATTCTGAAGTTGTATGTCTTGAAAATACATTAGTGAAAGTACATGCGATTTGGAGGCTTAACCTACCACGCACGTTGCTTGGGGAGAAGGTCAAGTAAATGGGTACGGAGGAGTCTGAAGGATCGTTCAAGGTGTTAATCTTTGTTATTACGATATAGGAGAGGCAACATTATACTACTAAGCAAGCTTCCTCAAATGCCATTCCTTCGTCTGTATGTGTGTGGTTTTTTTTTTTTTTTTTTATACTAGCAAACAGATACATATTGATTCGGTGACCACGGGATTGGACCCACTTAGGTTAGGTTAGGTTAGCCTATGGAACCGATTCGGTGACCACGGGATTGGGCCCATAGGGGATTGGGCCCACTTAGGTTAGGTTAGGTTCCAATCCCGTGGGCCCAATCCCGTATGGGCCCAATTCCGTATATTCCGTATGGGCCCAATCCCTATGGAACCATTGATTCAAATAGAAAATGCCTTATTTTGCGAATTACGATGAGAGCCGGGTAGAGGAAATGAAGAATAATATATGAAGAGCGAAACCGAGAGGAAATGAAAGGTACTTGAACGAGTGAACGAAAAGTAAAGGTTGTCAGAGTAACAAAGAAAGGGAAACTTGTAAGATATTGAGGTCACATAAAGTCAACATGGGCAAAACGGAAGAGTGAAAACTTGAAAATTTACATTATTCTGCATATAAGACTACAAAGAAAACTAGTGACAACCTGCATTTTAAGATTGAGCTACGTATTAATTTTGAAAACAAATATGGACGATATTCGTGAAGTGAAGCTTGGAATCTAATAATTCACCTACAAAAGTAAAGCGTATACAAGATAATATGAAGTTTCTTAAAATACATTCGTTGACCGTTTATATAATCAAGATGATACAGTTTTAATGGAAGATTGTAGAACTTTTACAAAAAAGAAAACACTGAATTCCCATGCTTTTGTTTGGTCTTTCAAGATATGATAATGAATTTTGTCCCCATTGGAAGTACGGTAAAATACAGTAATAGAATATGTCTTTTTTTCTGTTGTTTAGTTTACTTTAATATTTACTTGTCAAATCAATTTTTGTATAGGCCTAAAGTGAATAAGTCCTGATGAATACATGTTTTTTTGGTTTTTTTTTCTGTGTTTGAGGGAGGCAAAAGGCAGAACTGCCTATAGCGAATGCCTCCCCCATAGTTGAAAGAGTGACAGGGCCAAAATCAAGGGACGTTCGAGCCAAAATGCCTGGACACACGGAGTTTGAAGCAATTTAAGTCATAGGAAGAGGGAAAGACTGATTCTGGGAGAGAGTTCCAGAGCTCAGCTGTTGAGTAGAAGAAAGTTTGAGAGTAACGTTTCACTCTTGAGTTGGAGAGTTGCACAGAGTAGAGGTGGGATTGAGTTGCAAGACGGGTACCACGTGCCCTACGTAAAGGAGGTGGTATACACTGGGAAAGCTCTGAGGAACACTGATTATTATAGTAGCGATAGAATAGCGAGACAGATGCAACATTGCGGAGGAGAGAGAGAGATTGTAGAGAGTTGGTGAGTGGACGGGAGTTAATGATACGAAAGGCCTTCCCTTCAACTTTGTCTAGGAGAGCGGTGTGAGAGGAACCTCCCCACACATGTGAACAATACTCAATACAAGGACGCACTATGCCCCTGTACAGAGCAAGAAGCTGTGCAGAGGAAAAGAACCCCCTAAGGCGGTTGAGCACACCCAGCTTCTGGGAGGCTGCCTTAGCAAGACTGGTAATATAGTCCTTCCAACTGAGAGCAGAAGAAAAGGAGACACCAAGAATATTGAGAGAAGGTGAAGGATTGATTTTTGTATTGTTGAAGAATAAGGGATAGTCCGCTGGGAGTTTCTTACGGGTAGATAGATGGAGAAATTGGGTTTTGGAAGCATTAAAGGTAACAAGGTTTTCTCTGCCCCAATTGGAGATAGTATTTAGATCAAAATTTAAGAGTTCTATGGCTTCATTGCGTTTGTCGTTGAGGGATTGCTGGCTGGGGCGTTCTGAAAAACTAATGGAGTAGTGTAAGGTTGAGTCGTCTGCGTATGAATGGATGGGAATTGAGGTACAGTTGAGAGATCATAATTTATAAAAAATTGAAAGAGAATAGGAGATAGGACAGAGCCCTGAGGAACACCGGAGTTTATAGGGTGAGGAAGTGAACAATGGCCATCCACAACCGCGGCTATGGAACGGCCGGAAAGGAAATTAGAGACAAAGGCACAGATGGAGGGATAGAAACCGAAGTAGGTTAGATATTAAAGATTTGTGCCAGACTCTATCGAAGGCTTTCGATATGTCTAGTGCAATAGAAAAGGTCTCACCGAATTCACGAAAGGAGGATGACCAAGAGTTTTGTTCTACAAATATCGTATAACTATTAGTACCGTAGTTGATGGAGTTGTACTAACTGAACATTGCAAGACGACCATTTTTAAAGTCTCGCAGTAGAAAAATTGCACCTTCAAATATTATTGTATTGTATTTTTTCTTATTCTTTTATAGAGTTATTGTATATGATCAAGACGATTCCAACTGCCGAATTGTATATTCGAAAATCTTTTTGTATTAGTTGTGGACAATTATTGTGGTGGGTGAATGACAGGTTGACGTTACATTCTAGGTCGGTCACGGGTGGAGGATTCTGGATGGGGTGAGGATTGTAATTGTTAAATGGGTGATTTAGTTTAATGAGTGAATGGTTGTTGGTTGTAATCTCTTAATATTATGCTGAAGACTGAGTGATAGTTTAGTAAATTAGATTATTTTGTGTAGTTTATATTAATATTAGGTTGAATTGGTGAGTAGATTGGCTTAGTGATTGAAGACATACTCTGAATCAAAGGCTACAGGTTTGAATGTTAGTGGCTTGTAGGTTGGGTTGGTGGGTGACGAATGCTATAGTCTATTTTCAGTTGACGGGAAATCTCATTGTCCTCATCTCCGCTATTGGGAAGGTCTTGTAGCCAATTATATAAGTAATTATGAACTGCTATGGAATTCAATCTTCAGCCAGATGAAAAACAATGTGAGTTGTAGGTTCGGTTAGTGAGTGATGAATGATAGGTTCTAAATTATGATGGAAACAGATGAATTAGTGTGAGTGATATATGGCAGGTTATAGGTGGGGAGAATTGTATGATGGATTATGGTGGTGGTTAATAGTCGACAGCTGTTTGCGGATTATAGACGATAGGTTGTGAGTTATAGATGGTAGGTTGGGTGTTATAGATGGTAGGTTGTGAGTTATAGATGTAGGTTGTGAGTTGTAGCCGGTAGGCTGTGAGTTATAGACTAGGTTGTGAGTTGTAGCCGGTTGATTGTAAGTTATAGCCTATAGACAGTAGGTTGTGAGTTATAGATGGTAGGTTGTGAGTTATAGATGGTAGGTTGGGTGTTATAGATGGTAGGTTGTGAGTTATAGATGGTAGGTTGTGAGTTATAGATGGTAGGTTGGGTGTTATAGATGGTAGGTTGTGAGTTATAGATGGTAGGTTGTGAGTTATAGATGGTAGGTTGGGTGTTATAGATGGTAGGTTGTGAGTTATAGATGCTAGGTTGTGAGTTATAGATGCTAGGTTGTGAGTTATAGATGGTAGGCTGTGAGTTATAGACGGTAGGTTGTGAGTTGTAGCCGGTTGATTGTAAGTTATAGCCTATAGATAGTAGGTTGTGAGTTATAGATGGTAGGTTGTGAGTTATAGATGGTAGGTTGGTAGTTATAGATAGTAGGTTGGGTGTTATAGATGGTAGGTTGTGAGTTATAGATGGTAGGTTGTGAGTTATAGATGGTAGGTTGGTAGTTATAGATGGTAGGTTGTGAGTTATAGATGGTAGGTTGGTAGTTATAGATGGTAGGTTGTGAGTTATATATGGTAGGTTGTGAGTTATAGATGGTAGGATGTGAGTTATAGATGGTAGGTTGTGAGTTATAGATGGTAGGTTGGGTGTTATAGATAGTAGGTTGGTAGTTATAGATGGTAGGTTGTGAGTTATAGATGGTAGGTTGTGAGTTATAGATGGTAGGTTGTGAGTTATAGATGGTAGGTTCTGAGTTATAGATAGTAGGTTGTGAGTTATAGATGGTAGGTTGTGAGTTATAGATGGTAGGTTGGTAGTTATAGATGGTAGGTTGGTAGTTATAGATGGTAGGTTGGTAGTTATAGATGGTAGGTTGGGTGTTATAGATGGTAGGTTGTGAGTTATAGATAGTAGGTTGGGTGTTATAGATGGTAGGTTGTGAGTTATAGATGGTAGGTTGGGTGTTATAGATGGTAGGTTGTGAGTTATAGATGGTAGGTTGTGAGTTATAGATGGTAGGTTGGGTGTTATAGATGGTAGGTTGGGTGTTATAGATGGTAGGTTGTGAGTTATAGATGGTAGGTTGTGAGTTATAGATGGTAGGTTGGGTGTTATAGATGGTAGGTTGTGAGTTATAGATGGTAGGTTGTGAGTTATAGATGGTAGGTTGGTAGTTATAGATGGTAGGTTGGGTGTTATAGATAGTAGGTTGGGTGTTATAGATGGTAGGTTGTGAGTTATAGATGGTAGGTTGTGAGTTATAGATGGTAGGTTGGGTGTTATAGATGGTAGGTTGGGAGTTATAGATGGTAGGTTGGGTGTTATAGATGGTAGGTTGGGTGTTATAGATGGTAGGTTGTGAGTTATAGATGGTAGGTTGGGTGTTATAGATGGTAGGTTGTGAGTTATAGATGGTAGGTTGGGTGTTATAGATGGTAGGTTGGGTGTTATAGATGGTAGGTTGGGTGTTATAGATGGTAGGTTGTGAGTTATAGATGGTAGGTTGTGAGTTATAGATGGTAGGTTGTGAGTTATAGATGGTAGGTTGGTAGTTATAGATGGTAGGTTGGGTGTTATAGATGGTAGGTTGGGAGTTATAGATAGTAGGTTGGGTGTTATAGATGGTAGGTTGTGAGTTATAGATGGTAGGTTGTGAGTTATAGATGGTAGGTTGGGTGTTATAGATGGTAGGTTGTGAGTTATAGATGGTAGGTTGTGAGTTATAGATGGTAGGTTGGGTGTTATAGATGGTAGGTTGTGAGTTATAGATGGTAGGTTGGGAGTTATAGATAGTAGGTTGGGTGTTATAGATGGTAGGTTGTGAGTTATAGATGGTAGGTTGTGAGTTATAGATGGTAGGTTGGGTGTTATAGATGGTAGGTTGTGAGTTATAGATGGTAGGTTGGGTGTTATAGATGGTAGGTTGTGAGTTATAGATGGTAGGTTGTGAGTTATAGATGGTAGGTTGGGTGTTATAGATGGTAGGTTGTGAGTTATAGATGGTAGGTTGTGAGTTATAGATGGTAGGTTGTGAGTTATAGATGGTAGGTTGGTAGTTATAGATGGTAGGTTGGGTGTTATAGATGGTAGGTTGGGTGTTATAGATGGTAGGTTGGGTGTTATAGATGGTAGGTTGTGAGTTATAGATAGTAGGTTGGGTGTTATAGATGGTAGGTTGTGAGTTATAGATGGTAAGTTGTGAGTTATAGATGGTAGGTTGGGTGTTATAGATGGTAGGTTGTGAGTTATAGATGGTAGGTTGGGTGTTATAGATGGTAGGTTGGGTGTTATAGATGGTAGGTTGTGAGTTATAGATGGTAGGTTGTGAGTTATAGATGGTAGGTTGTGAGTTATAGATGGTAGGTTGGGTGTTATAGATGGTAGGTTGGGTGTTATAGATGGTAGGTTGTGAGTTATAGATGGTAGGTTGTGAGTTTTAGATGGTAGGTTGTGAGTTATAGATGGTAGGTTGGTAGTTATAGATGGTAGGTTGGGTGTTATAGATGGTAGGTTGGGTGTTATAGATGGTAGGTTGGGTGTTATAGATGGTAGGTTGTGAGTTATAGATGGTAGGTTGTGAGTTATAGATGGTAGGTTGTGAGTTGTAGATGGTAGGTTGGTAGTTATAGATGGTAGGTTGGTAGTTATAGATGGTAGGTTGGGTGTTATAGATGGTAGGTTGGTAGTTATAGATGGTAGGTTGGTAGTTATAGATGGTAGGTTGGGTGTTATAGATGGTAGGTTGGTAGTTATAGATGGTAGGTTGTGAGTTATAGATGGTAGGTTGGGTGTTATAGATGGTAGGTTGGTAGTTATAGATGGTAGGTTGTGTGAGCTATGGATGGTAGGTTGTGAGTTGTTGTTGTTGTTGTTGTTGTTCCCTAAGCTGCCTGGCCGAACAGCCCCGAGTCCCTGAGAAAGGCCATGGCCACGATCGGGCTTTCCCACAGAGCTCTCATTGAGTGTAGATTGTGTTGTTGGCGTAAGTGGTTGTGTGAAATGCAGTCTTCTATGATGTGTTTAATGGTATGGGGTGCTGTGTTACATCCCGGGCAGGCGTCGACAACGGAGTCATCCAGTCTCTTCTGATAGCTCAGGAGAGCTGGGTGGTGTCCGCATCTCAGCCTGGCCAGGTGGACTCTGTCCTCGCGAGGAAGGGAGGATTCGGAAGGATGGATTTCGGGAGGTCGTGCATGCAGCTGCGTGTTGTCTGTGAGTGAGTGGATGGATCGGTGAGAGATATGAGTATGGATGTGCTTTTGGAAGTTGGTTCGGGGTGGGCAGGGAGGGAGAGAGGACAATAATTGTGTGTGATACCGTGTGCTGGGTGTTGTTTTGATATTTCTTGGTGTCTGTGGGTGTGTTGCCATGTAGTTTAGTGGATGGTCTTGGTTCGTGGAGGCTGCTGCCAGGAATTGAGTGCCTCTCATGTCCAGATGGTCTTTGACTTTGAGGATTTTGGTTTCTTGATGTAGGTGATCTGTGGGTGAAGTAGCTGTGCAGCCTGTAATGATCTTCAGGGCTTTATTTTGAATAGTCTGTAAGGTCTTATGATGTGTTTCAGCTAGGTTAGAAGCCCAGGCTGGGCTTGCGTATTCCATCACTGATCTAATGTATTGTTTATATACTGTGGTGGTAGTTTTTTTGTTGTGTCCAAATTTTGTGTGAGCAAGTGACCTGAGGGCGTTAAGTCTGGGTGTCAGTTTCTTTTTAATGTTTGTGGTGTGCTGTTTAAATGTCATATGAGTATCATATGTTACTCCTAGGATTTTGGGTGTGTGTGTATGTGTTAAGGGTGTGTTGTGTATGGTGATTTGAGGGATGTATTCGTGTTCTCCTGTCCAACTTGTGAGCAGGGTTGCGGTGGATTTGGCTGGGGCTAGATTAAGTCTGTTTGTAGTGCACCAGCCATGTAGTGTGTTGAGATAGGGTTGAAGGAGATCTGTTGCTCTTTTTGGGTCATGGTGTGTGCATGTGAGTGTTATGTCATCTGCATAGGAGGCTAAGTTTATTTGGGGCGTATTGGGTGTAGTTATATCGTGCATGTACAGATTGAAGAGTGCGGGCGATAGGACGGATCCTAGTTATGAGTTATAGATGGTAGGTTGTGAGTTATAGATGGTAGGTTGTGAGTTATAGATGGTAGGTTGGTAGTTATAGATGGTAGGTTGTGAGTTATAGATATAGGTGTATAGAGCTGTGTGAATGCCCTGAACATATTTATAGCCGTTAGCTCTAATTGTATCTAGAATAAACCACTTTAAATTATTATCGAGTGTTGAAATTGAGTAGCGGTGCCAATGGGTGATTATAGTGTGTTGAAAGTAGGTGTATTTGTGTGGTGGTGGATGAGTAATAAATGTAGGTGTATGTGTGTGGTGGTAGTGGTGGATGAGTAATAAATGTAGGTGTATGTGTGTGGTGGATGAGTAATAAATGTAGGTGTATGTGTGGTGGTAGTGGTGGATGAGTAATAAATGTAGGTGTATGTGTGTGGTGGTAGTGGTGGATGAGTAATAAATGTAGGTGTAGGTGTGTGGTGGTAGTGGTGGATGAGTAATAAATGTAGGTGTAGGTGTGTGGTGGTAGTGGTGGATGAGTAATAAATGTAGGTGTAGGTGTGTGGTGGTAGTGGTGGATGAGTAATAAATGTAGGTGTAGGTGTGTGGTGGTAGTGGTGGATGAGTAATAAATGTAGGTGTAGGTGTGTGGTGGTAGTGGTGGATGAGTAATAAATGTAGGTGTAGGTGTGTGGGGGTAGTGGTGGATGAGTTTACTTACGAGTTTACTTGAGTTGTTTTGGCCTCCTCAGCGGCCTCGGCGAGAGTTGCTCCCCCCGAGTATGTTTGCTGCCAGTGTTTGATGCAGCAGGCTATTCGAGAGGGCAGCTCCCCCCCCCCGCGAAGTATGGCTGATCAAGCACCGACTTGAGATGGTAGTCCAAGGCTTTTTTTAATACTTCCGTTGGCACGTCCATCAGGTTTCTCACGTTCTCTGGCATTTTGTTGAAGAGGCTTGGTCCCCTGTTTGTCAACCAGGAGTCCCTCAGTGTGCCCAGAGCTCCCCTACACTTTTGGGGTGGGATGTTACAATACCTACCCCCTCTGTCACTCCAGTTCCATGATATTGTGGTGTGAAGGTTTGGCACTAGACCCTCGATAACTTTCCATGTGTAAATTATCAAGTATCTCTCTCTTCTTCGCTCCAGTGAATATAAGTTAAGAGCCTTCAGCCTATCCCAGTAATGAAGATGTTTTACCGAGCTAATGTGGGACGTGAAATTTCTTTGAACACTCTATTTCGTATATTTCCCCGGCTTTGTGTGGAGATGTTAGCACACTGCAATACTCCAGTCGTGGGATTACCAATGATTTGAAAAGTGTTATCGTTGGCCGTTCTTTTCGTGTCTTGAAAGTGCGCAGTATCCAACCTATCCAACCTGGTGAGTTATCTGCTCAACAGGTGGCGTTGTGTGTGTGTAAGTGTGAGAGTCCGAGTGTAGGGGGTGAGACAGTGAAGCACGGGAACGAGGTGGCTTCAGAAATGGGGTCGTTTCGGGCCATGAGTGAGCACCGTGCCTCATGTGAAGGCAAGATGGCAGGTGCTCGTTGTACTCTACGTGCTTCACATGTGTCACTCCCTAGACTGGAACAAGACCTCACGGGCTTCACTGTTCATTGTAAAGCGGTGAATGTTAAGGCTCTCAGCCTATGCCCGAGAGGAAGTAAGTTGGAATATAGAAAAAAAAAAAAAAAAAATTCCTCGCCGCTACTGACTTGGCCTGATTATGTTCTTTGAAAGACATGTTTTCTGACATTATTACCTCAAGATCTTTAACCTCTGTTATTCCTAGACTTAGTTATGTGTCGTCTGCAAATGATGAGACGCTGCTGTGTTGTACATTTACATCGATATCACTTATTAGTATTAGGAAGAGTAAGGGTGCCAACACTGTACCCTGGGGAACAGAGCTTTTAACCTCTGAACCTTCCGATACCGCTTGATTTACTGCTACTGATTGTCTTCTATTAATGAGAAAATTATAGATCCACCTCCCCACCTTTCCGGTGATACCTTTTTCTTTCAGCTTATGTGCTATAATTCCATGATCACACTTGTCAAATGCTTTGACAAAGTCTGTGTATATGACATCCACATTTCTTTTCTCTTCCAGGTCATCTAGAACTTTGTCATAGTGTTCTAGTAGCTGCGAGAGACATGATCTTCCTTTTCTGAACCCGTGTTGTCCTATGTTGTGGAGCCCGTTTTCTTCCATGTATTCCGAGACTTTTCCTCGTAGTACTCTTTCAAAGATTTTGATGATGTGAGATGTTTGTGCTACTGGGCTGTAGTTTTTTGGCTGAGCTTTACTTCCTCCTTTGTGTAGTGGTGCAATTGTAGGTGTAGGTGTGTGGTGGTAGTGGTGGATGAGTACCGGATATAAATGTAGGTGTGTGGTGGTAGTGGTGGATGAATAATAAATGTAGGTGTAGGTGTGTGGTGGTAGTGGTGGATGAGTAATAAATGTAGGTGTATGTGTGTGGTGGTGGTGGATGAGTAATAAATGTAGGTGTAGGTGTGTGGTGGTAGTGGTGGATGAGTAATAAATGTAGGTGTAGGTGTGGTGGTGGTGGTGGATGAATAATAATAATAGATGTAGGTGTGTGGTGGTAGTGGTGGATGAATAGTAAATGTAGGTGTAGGTGTGTGGTGGTAGTGGTGGATGAATAATAATAGTAGGTGTAGGTGTGTGGTGGTAGTGGTGGATGAATAATAAATGTAGGTGTGTGGTGGTAGTGGTGGATGAGTAATAATAATAAATGTAGGTGTGTGGTGGTGGTGGTGGATGAATAATAAATGTAGGTATAGGTGTGTGGTGGTAGTGGTGGATGAGTAATAATAATAGATGTAGGTGTGTGGTGGGAGTGGTGGATGAATAATAATAGTAGATGTAGGTGTGTGGTGGTAGTGGTGGATGAATAATAATAGTAGGTGTAGGTGTGTGGTGGTAGTGGTGGATGAATAATAATAGTAGATGTAGGTGTGTGGTGGTAGTGGTGGATTAATAATAATAGTAGGTGTAGGTGATGAGATGTAGATGAGAGGTGAGGCGGAGGGTATGTCAGATCATTACCTGGTGGAGGGAAAGCTAAGAGTTAAGAGTTACAGGAGAATAAGAGACAAGCGTGAAGTAAGAGAGGTAATAAAAGTTAGTGAGTTAGAGAAGAGTGAAAAAGAGAGGGAGTACAAGGAAAGACTAAATGAAAAGTGGATGGAAGTGAGAGAGATGGAAGAGAGAGAAGTAGAGGTTGAATGGCAACAGTTTAAGGAAGAAGTGAAAGCAAGTGCAGAGGTAGTATGCGGCAAAAGGAAAGTAGGAGGCAGAGGTATCAGGAAGGGAAGCGAGTGGTGGAATGATACGGTGAGAAAGGCAGTTGAGGAGAAGAGACAGTGTTTTGAGAGGGTTTTACAGGATGGTAGTGTTGAGGTATGGGAGAGGTACAAGGAGAAAAGGAGAGGGGCAAAACGGAAAATTAGAGAAGCGAAAAAAGATGCAAACGAAAGGTGGGGCCAAAGGCTGAGTGAGAATTTTGAAGAACGAAAGAAGATGTTCTGGAAGGAGGTAAATAAAGTAAGGAAAGGAGGACAAAAGAGGGAAGAGTCAGTGAAAGATGAAAATGGAGAATTACTAGTGGAACCAGTTGAAGTGAGGAAAAGATATGCCGAGTATTTTGAATCTTTGTTAAATACAAGAGATGGAAGAGAAGCAGTGATTGAAGCAGAGGTGGACGGAGATAGGTTACCCAGGCCACCCAGGTGGCAGGGAATGAATGAAAGGATTGAGGAAAATGAGGTGAAAGAAGCAGTGAAACAAATGAGAGCGGGAAAAGCAGAAGGTTTGGATGGTATTGCTGTGGAGTGTATAAAGAAGGGTGGAGATGTGATAATAGATTGGTTGGTGAGACTTTTCAATGTGTGCTTTGCTGTGTCAATGGTACCAATAGACTGGAAGAGTGCATGTATTGTGCCGTTGTACAAGGGGAAGGGAGATCGGCAGGAGTGTTCAAGTTATAGAGGTATTAGTATATTGTCAGTTGTTGGAAAGCTGTATGGCAGGGTGTTGATAGAGAGGATAATAAAGTGTACGGAAGTTGCAATAGGAG
>JBAKBP010038462.1:0-16149 GCA_037953745.1 Lithodes maja
CACCCAACCACACACACCCACCACCACACACACACACACACACACACACACACACACACACACACACACACACACACACACTTTCTACCCCCCCTGGTGTCTGGTCTTCCCGGCAAAGCTCAAGATTACCTCTGTTTGTCACGTAATGGTATTCTCTCCACGCCCTACTCCTTCTCCTTCTTCTTCTCCTTCTCTATTTCTACTCTTCATCCTCCTCCTTCTTCTCTATTTTCTCTCTTCTTCCTCTTCAACTTCGTCTTCTCTTTCTCCTCCTTCTTCTTCTTCTTCTTCTTCTTCTTCTTCTTCTGCTTTTCTTATTTTATATCTTCTTCCTCCTCCTTCTCCATTCCTTCTCCTCCTTTTCTATCCCTCTTCCTTCTCCATATTTTCTCCTCCATTCCTCCTCCTACTCTTCCATTCTTCCTCCTCTTCCACCGCCTACAGTAGCCACTTCAGCTGATGTTTCCGATACTCAAGATACAAATAGTGACTCTCTTCCCCCTCAAGACAACTTCCGTGTCGTGAGGAACAACGTTTGCCCCAAGACCAGGAAACACATACCGATTACCGAGTGTCAAAACCGTTTCCAGATACTCACAGACTCAGATGACGAAGAGGAAATAGAAGAAGTCCGGCTCGTGGGAGACTCGATGATACGTGGTCAGCTCACAGAGTTTTGCGCCAGGGCACCTAAGACCAGGAAGCGTTTTTGTATCCCTGGTGGTGGTGTGGATGACGTAGTTGCAGCAGTTGACGAAGTATCAAAGCTGGCCCCTGCTAATACAATGTACGTCATCCACGTTGGATCCAACGATGTACAGCGAACCCGGTCGGAAGATTTGCTTTTAAAGTACCAGCAGCTGATCAAGTCGTTTAAGGAGAAGTCATCAAGGATCATCGTCTCAGGAATCGTCCCCCGGCTCGGTGTAGAGAGCCGATTTTACAATATAGCCACCAGCACAAATCGATGTCTAGCAAACCTCTGCAGGAAGGAGAACGTGGGATTCGTCGACACCTGGGACAATTTCTACTACGATGACTATTTGTTTTCGGATGATGGAGTTCATCTGAACCAGGTGGGAGCAGCACGTTTTGGGCGTCTTCTCAACGATGCGGTGAAGGATTTTCGGAGAAGAAATCGACTCAGCACAGGACAACCAGGAAGGAGGACCGAAGACAGCGAGGACGGCAACCTACAAAGGAATTAAATACTAATCCGTCAAGAACCGCGAATTTGGATAAAGCTCCACCAACACGACCCAAATTCAAAACCGCCAGGGATAACGACCGAGGACCGAGGACAGCCATGAATGTAAATGTGGATCCGACCAGAACCAAAAATTCGATGAAAGAACGTTCTGGGAGTTCTAAAACCGCAACTTTAAAGGTTTTCTATGCAAACGCTCGTAGCATACGCAATAAATTTTCAGATTTAGAGGAACTAGTGTTTACAGAAAATTATGATGTGATTGGCATAACAGAATCTTGGCTCAATATAGAAGATAGAGACTTTTTAGCAGAGTATTCACTTCCCGGTTATGTAATGTTTGAGAACAGCCGAATAAATAAAAATGGAGGTGGCGTTTTATTTTATATCAAAGAAAGTCTTAACCCGACCCTAGTGTCAGAACCTCAAATTGTGAACGTCGACACATCTTTTGTGCTAATAAAGAATAATAAAGGTACACAAATAATACTTGCATTAATATACAGACCTCCAGCTCAATCAGTACAAACTGACCGAGAAATTTACGAACAAATTGCAGATGTATGTAACTCACAAGATACCGTAATTTTTGGCGACTTTAATTTACCTGTGACCAAGGGGGGCGATACTCTTACTTCACACTCCGGACATGACTTGTATACGAACTTGCAAGAGAGTTCGCTTTATCAATTTGTTCGAACGCCGACCCGTGGTAATAACGTTCTTGACATTGTACTTGCAACAAAAGAAGAATTGATAGAGAATTTGAATGTTGGTAATGAATTCAGTAACAGCGACCATCGTACGATGACTTTCACTTTAAAGTTTACTAGTAACGAACCAAATCGTAGCATCGAAAAAGTCCCTAATTTCAAGAAAGCAAACTTCCATAAACTTAGAGCTATGTTTAAAGAAACTGACTGGAGCTTTTTAATAAACAATAACGACATAAATACATCTTGGGAGTTATTCGAAACCACTTACCTAAAAGCAGTGCAAGACTGCATACCATTGAAAATACGGCGTCCAGGCCATAATAATAAGCCCAAATGGTGGAATAAAGATATTTCAAACTGCCTGCTTGCTAAAAAATTTGCTAATGATCGATTAAAATCCTCACAAAATGACGAAGAACGGGTGAAATTTGTAGAGCTACGACGCAAAGCCAAAAAGTTAATTAAGCAAAGTAAAAAGACCTTAGAGTTACATATTGCGAATCAAAGTAAAACAAACCCGAACAAATTATATAGTTATATCAGAAAGAAAAAAGTAGTTACTTCAACTGTTGGACCGTTAGTCGATGAAAATGGAGAATACACCAAAGACGAAGTACAAATGAGTAATGCCCTCAATACCTTCTTTGCATCAGTTTTTACAACAGAAGACCTCAGTGATATCCCTACACCATCGCCGATTCAGATTGATAATTCAGATGTTCTAAGCAATATCACCGTTACAGAGAGAGAAGTATTGAATTGTTTAGATAAACTCAAGGTAAATAAAACGCCAGGACCTGATACAATCTCGCCTAGAGTTCTAAAGGAAGCTAAGGATGAGCTCCCCAAACCACTGACATTACTATTCAATAAATCCTTGCAGTCTGGAACTATGCCTGATCAGTGGAAGATAGCCAACGTAACACCGATATTCAAAAAAGGCAGCAAATCCCTACCCAGTAACTATCGTCCAATTAGCTTAACCTCAGTTGTATGTAAAATGCTAGAAACGGTCATACGAGACAGACTCGTAAATCACTTAGAGAAAAATAACATACTTATAGATACTCAACACGGCTTTCGTAAAAAACGTTCCTGTTTAACAAACCTCTTGGACTTCTTCCACGATATCCTCGACCTCTACGATGAGAGTAAAGCTGTAGATATTATATACCTTGATTTTCAAAAGGCCTTTGACAAAGATCCCCACAAACGTTTACTGCTAAAACTAAAAGCGCATGGAATACAAGACGGTGTGTTGAAATGGATAGAAAATTGGCTCAGCAACAGAAAGCAAAGGGTAGTCATAAACGGTAAGGCATCTAAATGGACCAATGTAAGTAGCGGGGTACCCCAGGGATCGGTACTAGGACCAATTCTCTTTCTAATTTACATCAACGACATAGATGAGGGTCTCACCTATACAATCTCAAAATTTGCTGACGATACAAAAATTGCAAATAGCGTACTCTCAAAAGAACAAGTTGACGATATGCAACATAATCTAGATAAATTGTCATGTTGGGCCCAAATTTGGCAAATGAGTTTCAATGCGGATAAATGTAAAGTACTACATGTCGGATACCTAAATGAGAAAGCAAACTATTCGATGAATGGCACTCGGCTTAAGAATGTAAACAGAGAAACCGATCTGGGAGTAACAATATCGAGTAACCTAAAACCGAGTCAACAATGTTCAGAAGTTGTTAAGAAGGCAAACAAAATAATTGGCTTTATAGGCAGGCCATTTGAGCAGTTATCCTAACCCTTTACAATTCCTTAGTCCGCCCTCTTCTGGAATACTGCGTTCAATCCTGGTGCCCTTATTACCAAAAAGATATAAACAAGCTAGAACGAGTTCAACGTAGAGTTACCAAAATTATACCTAGCCTAAAGAACAAACCATACGAAGAGCGTCTTAGAGAATTAAATCTATTTCCTTTAACCCAGCGCAGATTAAGAGGTGACTTAATTCAAGTGTTCAAAATCATTAAAGGCATCGACAATATGAACTGTAGTAAGTACTTCACTATCGACCAATCTAATTACACGCGGGGAAACGGTTGCAAAATTATTGGTAAATCTTTTAACTCGCACGAATCTAAGAATTTCTTCTTCAATCGAGTTGTCAACTTGTGGAATGGGCTTCCCCGAAACGTTATAGACTGCATCACCGTTGATTCATTTAAACTCCGCCTAGACAAATATCTCTCATCAAACCCGCGACTGACTGCGTTTGTAAATGAATAACTTTATTTTATTCCCCCTCAGTTACTAACCCATCTGTCCTCTACTAACTTCCTAATCCTGCCACGGACATTAGTTCCAGGGCAGTAATTCCCTTTCCAATGTTCCCTTACCCACTCTAAACCACTGTTTGGACACTTGATCCTCAGTGTTTTGGAGGACAAGCAACCTAGAAGGGTCACTAGATCTGTTGTTGCTTGATTTCCGTTGTACTCCTTTGTACTCCATCATTCTTCCTCCTCCATTCCTCACTTTCATATCATAGTTTTGGTTTTTCATCTTTGCCCACTGTTCAACTTCATTTTTGATGTGTTCATTCAACTTTATTATTAATTATGTTATATTTGTATTTATTAATCATATATATATATATATATATTGTGACGCACTCAGTGCGTAGCAACGCAACCTGATTGTACTCCTTGGTACTCCACTGTACCGTCACGGTGCGTGTACCGTGTACCATGCTGGCTGCTTATATTGAGTGTGACAACGTATAACTATGTTCTTTGTATCTCTGCAAAGGTCTCGTCATTTGCTAACCAGTGGTGGGTTTTGTTTTAAGCCATGTCGAGACCTTCCATTTAATATGTAGTATCAATAGAGAAGTTGATAGATGAGATGATAGGAATTCAGAGAGAGAGAGTGAGTTAGACTTCAGAGCGAGAGGGTAGCGGTGCGCCACGCTGCCGGGGGGGTGGTTGCCAGACGTATGGACCGGTTGGCAGCCCTGCGCTTATAGCTAGGTGCGACAGGGTTGGTAGTACATTGCCGCCTGCCTATGCTGTCTGGGCTGCCCATGTTGTCGTACAGCACATTGCCTGGAGGCTCGCTGTGTGCTCTATGACCAGGTTGCCTAGAACCTTTGAGACTCTAACATCCCTTGCCCTCTCTCCCAATTTCTCACGGTTGCACTCTTTCTCTCTGACGACATTACTCTCATTTCATTCTTCTCTCTATTTAAATGCATACCCTTCCCTTGAGGTCCTAAAGGAGTTTCAGCACTCACCTCTCGTATTACTCTTAGGACAAGCATATATTTACATGTATTAGATTTAAGGGGTTAATGTGAACAGCGATCTTCTTGATGAGGATAGTTGGTGAACGTTCTACATGTTCACGAGTTATATGCCCAGCTCATCATCCAATTTGTGACTAGACTAGTGCCATGTGTAAGAGCCCGACCATGCCCAGGAGTTGTCTGTAGAGGGGTGAGGACTTAGCCTTGATTTGCCTACCGAGCCAGGAGCGAGTGCAGTACCAGAGACTACAGCTCGCTCGTAGTGCCGGTATAGTAGAGTAACGTAATTTATCTGTCCTTGTGTTCTCTGCAGTCTTTTCCTGGGTTCTCGCTTTCGGTGCTGGGACTCGTTGTTCCTGTGACTTGGCCTGCTAGCTAGAACACATGGGGATGATGAGTGGGTGATATCTTTATTTTACTATGCATTGCAGCTCTCTTTAAGTTTATGTATATAACACTTTACAATACACATTACTCACACACAAGACAACACTATTAATACTTTCATGTATCAATTAACTGCACTGTCGTTTTGCTGCTGTGTCCGGAGTTCCGTTGCGTAGGGCGCATACGGACTCAGAGGGGAGACAGAGTGAGAGAAGCGAAGTAGCCTATGCGGTAGTAGGCTACCGGCGCAGTACTGTTGCCTGCAACCTTTTAGTTATTCCAAGTATAGATTCATTATTACAATAAGTGACTACTATTTATGTTCCTTCCATGTGTATTATTAGGTATCTACTGGATCATGAACATCTTGTATGCTACATGCTAGTGCATGTTAGTAGGGGACAGTTATTCTAGTGCACGCGCTTTCAAGTAGGCGTGTACATTTGTCATTTAGCATTTCACTGTCATACCTTTAGCCTGCTTCTATTCTACATTATTAGAGGCTTAATATTAACGTAGTTTCTTGAGTATTGCATTTCTTTAGTAATAACGTAACCTATAAATGTCTGAGGGAGTTTAGCCTCATAGCCTACCCCTGTTGTACACTTTCGCCGAGTTAAGGTACCTCGTTACCATAGACGATAACTCTGTAGGGCGTTGGTGCTTTTGTTGTCTGGAGCATATAGTATTTGGGACTGGAATCGAGCGTGTCGTTGTCACATAAGCCATTTCTGTCCTACGATCAAGAATCCCGAATATGTATTGCCGATCCAGCCGTAACAAAATGGCGACCTTGCACAAGATTCAGTAGTATCCTATCACATGTTTTTTGGAGAACTATTCTATGCTACCTAGTAGAGCTGGCTAGAATTTTCTTGCATATTGGAGGAATTTTTATTGTGTCATTATTGTATTGGTGGACTTGCAGATTGTTTCGTTGGGGGTGTCTAGAGTAGAGTCATTCAAGCATCTTTAACATTTTGTGAGTCGAGACTGCAATTAGTAATAAGCACTTCTTTTTTTTTTATGAACAGCAATTGTATAACCAGCACTATGTCTAATGACTCATCATTTACGGGGGAGGATAACACGGTACAGCCTAGTAACCAGCAAGTACAACAGATGTTTAGGGAGGGGAGTGTTATAAGTGGAGAGAGGGATGCCCGGGCATTTTTGCAGACACCTTTGACCGAACAGCGCCTGCAGGCTATTGATTGTTACGGTCTTCGCTGTTTAGCCACGGTTTTGGGGCGGGACTGTCCTGACAGTTGGCCCAAGAAGAATTTGGTGGCATGTTTGTTGGGTGATGGCGATGGGGCGGTGGGTGGAGTGGGGTCTTGGGGGGTTCCCTCCAAGCCTCCATTCCACTCTACCCCTGAGCTGGGCCCTCAGCCAGCGAGTCTTAGCACGATGCAGCAGGAGGGTTCTCAAGGGCAAGCTGGCTTACCCGTAAACACGTCTCGGTGTGGATCCCCCATTTTGTGCTCTCCCCCCCCAGGCCTGTCTCCTGAGATGTTATTTCAGCTAGAACTAGCTAAGTTTAAGCTGCAGGAGACTCAGATACAACAGGCTAGTATAGAACGCATAGAGGTTGCTAGAATCCAAGCCAATCAGGATGCAACCAGGTACCAGGCTGAAATGGATGTCGAGAAGTCTAGAGTAGAGACCACGGGGCGTCATCTCGGTGGTGGGCACTGGGTTACAGACTCACTTTCGCATTTAATTAAGTTAGTACCCGCATTTGATGAGACAGCAGTGACTGAGTTTTTTGCTCGTTTCGAAAAGAAGTGTCGTGAGTATGACTGGCCGGAGGTTAAATGGGCAGCATTAGTTTCATCACGTCTAGTGGGTAAGGGGTTGAAAGCCTACGATGCACTGTCACTGGACGAGAGTGTAGTGTATGGACTGGTGAAGGAGGCTGTGCTCCGGGCCTACGAACTGCAACCCGAAACTTATAGATTGAAGTTCCGTGGCGTGAATAAGAAGAGCGACGTCAGTTTTATGGAGCACGCACGGGACTTAACAGATGCATGTAATAACTGGTTTCGGTCCGAGCACGCAGAGTCGGCTGAGGAAATTAAGCAACTTTTCTATCTGGAACAGTTTTACAAATGTACTGGAACCGATCTAACGCTGAACATTAAGGAAAAATGTCCCAAGACAGTAGAGGAGGCTGCCAAGATGGCAGACCTCAGATTATCATTGATTCGTGGTTGCGGTGCCGCTCAGAGGGCTGAGTCAGGGCAGAAGGGGCGCTATACCCCACCCACCAGAGTTTTTGATAATAACAAATCCTATGACACACATAACCACACTAAATGCATTGCACCTAATAACACCTACAAACACAAGCCTCTCCCGTTTACTAAAGGTCAGGCCCCTTCTTCGCCCGCACAAGGGAAGAAGCCCATTGGGGATGTGAAATGTTACAAATGTCAGAAGCTAGGCCATTATTCACGTGAGTGCCCTAGTAACACTCCCGCTAAGCCGGTGTCATTGGTTCACAGTATCGGTGTGTCTCTGAAGGCTGCAGCAACTGCCCGGGGTAGGTTGTCAGCAGCTGAGGCACACGCGGTAAAGAAGCGTACGGAAGGCTCGACACCTGTCCGGGACACTTTCTGTGGCCATCGGGGGCACGGGTTTGTGAGCTGGGGGAGTGAACTACGGAGGGTTGACTTGCTGAGGGATACGGGGGCTTCGCAAACTTTGTTGAGGAACTTCACAGGGAAACCGATAAATGCGGCCAGAGTTGTTGTGGTGCAGGGTATAAATGCTACGAGGTCATACCCACTTGTGAGGTTGGAGTTGAGAGTGGGAGAGGTGTGCAGGGAGCTGGATGTAGGGATCGTTGAGTGTTTGCCAGTTGAGGGCGTCGACCTTCTTCTCGGCAACGACTTTGCGGTGCCCACTTCCGGGACTCCACCCTTAGTCGTTGCCGAGAGGGCGGCCGACGTGGATGGTGAGAATCGGGAATGGGTTGGGAGGTGCCAACAGGATGAGATGGCCTGTGTGGTAACCCGATCTCGCTCTGCGGCTCCTGCACAGCCTAGCACTCAACCTCGGGGACAGTGGAGGAAGGATCAGGAGAAGGTTGCTAAGGGCAGGAAAAGGGACATTGATTCTGCTGCACTTCTCGGTGATTCGGTACTTGGACCTATAATAAACACGGGAGTTGACTCTGGCCCAGATATGGTGTGTAACAAGGCAGAGTTGGGTAAGACTTCGCGTGAGGCAAGAGCTGTAGCGAGAGCCACTAAGGCAGTAGAGCCTACTAGCCGGGGTAATGTCTTATTACAAAACCATCTTGATGCATTGACGCCCAGGGACATTAGTGAGCAGCAGCTGCAAGACGCTAGCCTAGCTCGTTATAGCAATGGTGCCATAGAGTTGGAGGAAGATGGGGATGCGAAGCCGGGAGATTTCTTTAGGCTCAACAGGATATTGTACCGCAGATTTCTAGACCCCAAATCGAAGTGGGAGGGCGGTGCGAGGGTAGTAGACCAGGTGGTTGTTCCAAATAAGTATAGAGAGTCCTTATTGTGTCTGGCGCATGATGTGCCGGTGGCGGGTCATTTGGGGGTAACAAAAACATTGGCGGCATTGGGCAGGTTTTTCTGGTGGCCTGGGGTCAAGGCTGATGTCTGTGCATGGGTGGCTGGGTGTGCGACCTGCCAGACAACGGGGAAGCCTAACCAGACAATCCCGAAGGCACCTTTGTTTCCCATACCTGTCACCGGGCCTCCGTTCAGCAAAGTTGTAGTAGATTTGGTTGGCCCTTTCCCGCCTACTAGTAGTGGCAATAAATTCCTGTTGACAATCATGGATGTGGCTACGAGATACCCGGACGCATACCCCATGAGAAACGGCTCGGCAAAGGCAGTTGTTAAAAACTTATTATTGTTCTGTTCCCGTTATGGATTTCCACGTGAGGTGCAGTCAGACCAGGGGAGCAATTTTACATCCAAATTGTTCAAGCAAACCCTTCAGTTGCACGGTATATGTTCTGTAGTGTCGTCAGCCTACCATCCCGAGAGTCAGGGAGTCTTGGAGCGGTGGCACTCGACCCTGAAGAGTATGCTACGCTGTTACTGTGCAGAACATGACACTGATTGGGATTTGGGTCTGCCGTATGTTCTGTTCGCTGCACGTGAAGTCCCAGGAGAGAGCCTGGGGTTCAGTCCAAATCAACTAGTCTTTGGCCATAATGTGAGAGGACCTTTAAGTATGGTGAAAGAGATCTGGGAGGGCGAAGAGAAGCCGGGGTCTGTACTTAAATATATCCTTGAGAGCCGGGAGAGACTTATAGGTTGCATGGCAGCGGCAGGTAATAACTTGGTTAATGCACAGGCGGTCATGAAGCACCAGTATGACGCCAAGGTGAAGCTTCGGGAGTTTTCGGTGGGTCAGGAGGTAATGTTGCTTTTACCTTTGCCTGGACACCCCCTTTCTGCCAAGTTTATTGGGCCGTATGTGGTGGCTAAGAAACTGTCCGACCTTGATTATCTCGTTGCAACACCTGACCGTAGAAAAAAACATCAGTTATGTCATGTTAACCTCATGAAAGAGTATGTGAGACGCCCCTCAGAGCCTCTCACTGTCCCTGTGCTGGCCTGCAGCGGCCAGGGTGGAGAAGGAGGTGGGGACAGTCATGCTGCTGAGGAGGATAGCTGGGACTGTGTCATTTCCGCGGAACAGTGGGCGGGGAATACTGAACAAGAGGCTAGGCAAGCTGTAAGTCACCTGCCTGAGCACCAGGGTGCTGCTGTCCTAGGCCTGTTCAGGTCATACCCCTCTGTTTTCGCCGAACACCCAGGTCTCACTACTCAGGTAACGCACGACGTGGACGTCGGTGATAATGTGCCCTTCAAGTCAGTGCCCTACCGTGTGCCCCCGGTAAAGTTGCCAGCTTTACGGGAGGAGTTAAAGTACATGGTTGAGAGAGGGATGATCACTGAAGGTTATGTGAAGTGGACATCACCCGTCACGTTGCAGCCAAAACCTGACGGCAAGGTGCGGTTCTGCATAGATTTTCGTAGGCTAAATGGCTTGACCACTACCAACCCTTACCCTTTGCCTCGAGTTGACGACAGCGTGGACAAGATAGGGAATGCAAAGTACCTTACTAAAATTGATCTTGTAAAAGGCTACTGGCAAGTACCCCTGTCGGACCGAGCTAAGCAAGTTTGTGGTTTTGTGGTAGATGGCAAGACCTACCAATGTAACGTAATGCCTTATGGGCTTAAGAACGCACCTGCCACGTTTCAGAACCTGATGAACGATATTTGTGACGAAATCCCTAACTGCACGGTCTACCTTGATGACGTGATAGTGTATGATGACAATTTTGAAAATCACCTAAGGCACTTAGAGACCCTGTTTGGGAAGTTGCACGATGCTGGGCTGGTGGTGAACCTGAGGAAGTGCGAGTTTGTAAAGGCTACTGTGCAGTATCTTGGCTTCGTGGTCGGGTTAGGCCGGGTGTGCCCCCCCCTGAGCAAGATACAGGCTATCAATATGTTTCCCAGGCCCACCACTAAGCGCCAGGTCATGCGGTTCCTAGGTATGATAGGCTATTATAGGCGCTTCATCCGGGGATACTCTACTGTCTTAGCACCGTTAACTGATCTACTGTCGAAGTCAGTGAAGTTCTGTTGGGCTGCGGAGTGTCAGAGGGCTTTCGACCTAGTCAAGCACCTGCTGTGTACACATCCGATTTTGAGAGCCCCAGACTTCTCCAGGAGTTTTCAGCTGGCGACTGATGCCAGCGGTGTGGGTGCCGGGGCAGTGTTACTGCAGACTGATTCCGAGGGCTTGGAACACCCAGTGAGCTTCTTTTCTCGCAAGTTTAATTCGGCACAAAGGAATTACTCGACTATAGAGAAGGAGCTTCTTGCTATCGTTTTGTCGCTCAAACATTTCGAAGTTTATGTTCCAGCCTACGGCCCGGTAGTGACGATTTATACGGACCATCATCCCTTGAAATTCCTAAATCAGTTTCACAATCGGAATATGCGGTTGACCAGGTGGTCCCTAATGCTCCAAGAGTATAATCTCAACATTCAGCATATTGCCGGGAGTGAGAACGTGATAGCAGATTGTCTATCAAGGGTTGATGATCCAGGATAGTCGTGCACGGTGTGTGGGTTGAGCAGGAGTAAAATTAGGCTATCATAACGCCGTCCAAAAAGATTATAAAACAATAAAATAAACGAGAATTTTTTTTTAGTTTTGTAAGTCTTTATTGTTGTAGCATGATGCATGCGATATTGTGTTTTATGTATAATTCACACTTCAGTTGTTGTGCACCTTTTGCAATTAGTGGCAGCTAAGGGTAGCAGGTCGGTTGGTTGCCTGTCAGATTTTGATAATGCTTCTATGGTCGATTATCTAAAATCTTGGGGGGGCTGTGACGCACTCAGTGCGTAGCAACGCAACCTGATTGTACTCCTTGGTACTCCACTGTACCGTCACGGTGCGTGTACCGTGTACCATGCTGGCTGCTTATATTGAGTGTGACAACGTATAACTATGTTCTTTGTATCTCTGCAAAGGTCTCGTCATTTGCTAACCAGTGGTGGGTTTTGTTTTAAGCCATGTCGAGACCTTCCATTTAATATGTAGTATCAATAGAGAAGTTGATAGATGAGATGATAGGAATTCAGAGAGAGAGAGTGAGTTAGACTTCAGAGCGAGAGGGTAGCGGTGCGCCACGCTGCCGGGGGGGTGGTTGCCAGACGTATGGACCGGTTGGCAGCCCTGCGCTTATAGCTAGGTGCGACAGGGTTGGTAGTACATTGCCGCCTGCCTATGCTGTCTGGGCTGCCCATGTTGTCGTACAGCACATTGCCTGGAGGCTCGCTGTGTGCTCTATGACCAGGTTGCCTAGAACCTTTGAGACTCTAACATCCCTTGCCCTCTCTCCCAATTTCTCACGGTTGCACTCTTTCTCTCTGACGACATTACTCTCATTTCATTCTTCTCTCTATTTAAATGCATACCCTTCCCTTGAGGTCCTAAAGGAGTTTCAGCACTCACCTCTCGTATTACTCTTAGGACAAGCATATATTTACATGTATTAGATTTAAGGGGTTAATGTGAACAGCGATCTTCTTGATGAGGATAGTTGGTGAACGTTCTACATGTTCACGAGTTATATGCCCAGCTCATCATCCAATTTGTGACTAGACTAGTGCCATGTGTAAGAGCCCGACCATGCCCAGGAGTTGTCTGTAGAGGGGTGAGGACTTAGCCTTGATTTGCCTACCGAGCCAGGAGCGAGTGCAGTACCAGAGACTACAGCTCGCTCGTAGTGCCGGTATAGTAGAGTAACGTAATTTATCTGTCCTTGTGTTCTCTGCAGTCTTTTCCTGGGTTCTCGCTTTCGGTGCTGGGACTCGTTGTTCCTGTGACTTGGCCTGCTAGCTAGAACACATGGGGATGATGAGTGGGTGATATCTTTATTTTACTATGCATTGCAGCTCTCTTTAAGTTTATGTATATAACACTTTACAATACACATTACTCACACACAAGACAACACTATTAATACTTTCATGTATCAATTAACTGCACTGTCGTTTTGCTGCTGTGTCCGGAGTTCCGTTGCGTAGGGCGCATACGGACTCAGAGGGGAGACAGAGTGAGAGAAGCGAAGTAGCCTATGCGGTAGTAGGCTACCGGCGCAGTACTGTTGCCTGCAACCTTTTAGTTATTCCAAGTATAGATTCATTATTACAATAAGTGACTACTATTTATGTTCCTTCCATGTGTATTATTAGGTATCTACTGGATCATGAACATCTTGTATGCTACATGCTAGTGCATGTTAGTAGGGGACAGTTATTCTAGTGCACGCGCTTTCAAGTAGGCGTGTACATTTGTCATTTAGCATTTCACTGTCATACCTTTAGCCTGCTTCTATTCTACATTATTAGAGGCTTAATATTAACGTAGTTTCTTGAGTATTGCATTTCTTTAGTAATAACGTAACCTATAAATGTCTGAGGGAGTTTAGCCTCATAGCCTACCCCTGTTGTACACTTTCGCCGAGTTAAGGTACCTCGTTACCATAGACGATAACTCTGTAGGGCGTTGGTGCTTTTGTTGTCTGGAGCATATAGTATTTGGGACTGGAATCGAGCGTGTCGTTGTCACATAAGCCATTTCTGTCCTACGATCAAGAATCCCGAATATGTATTGCCGATCCAGCCGTAACAATATATACTGTATACTGTATACTGTATATATATATATATATATATACTGTAAACATATAAGTCGAGTCATATTATTCTCCATGCCCAGCTCTTCTTCCCCCTCCTCTTCCTCCTCCAATATGCTACTGAATAGTTTTACATCTTCGTTTGGCCTCACCTTTCTTTGGTTGTATAATATGTGCATTAAACTTATTCACATTGTTTATTATTGTTTATTCATAGGAGAGAGAGAGAGAGAGACAGAGAGAGATATTTACATAGATTTATATATATACACTGACCACACAGTCCTTACGATCCCAGCGAGGTGGTCAGGACTTAATTCTAGTAGAAATAGCTAACCCGAGAGTAAGGGAAAGTGGAAGGAAAATATATCAAAGAATAAGGAGAGAGAGAGAGAGAGAGAGAGAGAGAGAGAGAGAGAGAGAGAGAGAGTGTGTGTGTGTGTGGAGGGACCAGGATAATCATGACCATCTTATTTATATCGTTTCGGCTCACCTATCGCACAAATCCTTCCTAAGTTATATAAAATTGTCTTATGATAGCCAGAGAAGACTATCGAAATGCGTCCTAGTTCTCACGAGGTTAAGGGGGGTGACCTGCTTGTTTCTGTCCTGTTCTCTCTTCTCTGGCTAGTATCCATTCGGCCCCATTCAGCCTACTGATTTAAGACGTGTATCCCCATCCAGGTGTCGATTTCTTCCTGGCTCGCGTTAGCGAGCCATCATTGTATCTAGAAATCCGGCTTTGCCAGATAAATTTTTCTATCGACAAATTTACAAACTTAGCCTGCTGTCAAAATATTTATAAAGATATGCAGCCTCGCAACCGCTCGCTAGGAAAAAATCGACACCTGAATGGGGATAAATGTCTCAAAACGGTAGGCTGAATGGGGCCGAATGGATACAACTCAGAGAGAGAGAGGGTCAGAGAGAGAAAACAAAAACGAGGTGTGACTCTCAATTCAACTTCCATATCCATTTTGGCTTAGGTTACTCAGTTTATCGCCGCGGCAAATCCTTCTCTTAATGTCTTCTATAATAGCTTAACCCATTAAGTACCGGTGATGTTTTTTTCATCACATTTTGACAACTATTAGAGGATTATATTCAGCTTAGGAAGGATCTGCGGTAGCTAAAAGGTGAAATTGAGATATCATACAGCCTTCTTTTAATGGGTAGACGTCCTGCCTTAGTTGAAGAAAATCGTCTAACAGTTCCCAGAATATAATGAAAAGGACGTCACCGGTACAGAAGGGGTTAAATTCCTACTGCGTGTCTGCCTTATTTTTATTCTTATCTTTTCCTTTTTGTCCATGATTATTTTCGACTTTTTGTGACGTATTTTCACGCTTATTGCGCTTCTTACCCAATCAGTCTTCAGTTTATTGCGCTTCTTACCCAATCAGTCTTCAGTTTATTGCGCTTCTTACCCAATCAGTCTTCAGTTTATTGCGCTTCTTACCCAATCAGTCTTCAGTTTTAGTATATATAATTCCGTTTATATTATTGTCAGGGCTTCTCAATAGTTCACTTTGCAATTGTATATATTTACTACGCTTTGGCTCTGTCTCGAGTCGGTCACCGCCCCCCCCCCCCAAAAAAAAAAAGAAAAAGAAAAGAAAACAAAAGAAGGGGGGAATGTACCTGATTAAATAGATAGATAAATATATAGATAGATAGATGGATAGATATATATACTGTACTACTCCTTGCACTATATTTGTGTTTTATTATTGACGACTTTTCGTATCCTGTCGTTATTTCTTCTACATATCTTGAATAAATATCTTTAAATGTTCTCTGGTATTTCTCTCTACTTGGAGATAACATTTAAGGGCAGGTTTGTACTTGAGGGATTTTTTTCTGGACCCCTTTCTCCCTCATGTTTAGCCCCATTGATTTTGAGATTTTAGTAGTTTTGACATTTTAAGACATTTTGCTCCATTTCTGTCAATTTTAAGACCTTTCGTACCATTAAGGTGTCGATTTTTTCCTGGCGAGCGATAGCGAGCCTGTAATTTAAGTGCAACCGGCCTCCGGCCGGGAAATTTTTCTACCGAAAAATGTACAAATTTATCTTGAAAGGGGGTCAAGGGGGTGTAATTTTAAGCTTGATGAAAACGTAGGGAACAAACTAAATACCTCCCCTTAAACATGTATCTTCAAGTATCCTCCTAAATTGTCTATCTACTTGGATATGATATTAAATAAAGGTCAGGTTTGTATTTTAGTAGTCTCTGTTCATTCCTGCAGTATCATCATCTTCATTGCTGCACTGTCCAAGGCACTTATTCTAGCTTAGTTGTACCGAAGAGTGGAACATGCAATATAATTGTTTGTAGGTTCAAACTGT